>PVIH01000150.1:87654-108992 GCA_004025045.1 Sigmodon hispidus
TATTTCCCACTTTCTTTTCTAACAAGTTCAAAGTGGTTGGGGTTAAGTTGAGGTCTTTGATCCACTTGGATTTGAGTTTTGTGCAGGGTGACAGGCTCGGATCTATTTGCATTTTTCTACACACTTCCTTCCAGTTATGCCAACACCATTTGTTAAATATACTATCTTTTTTCCATTGAATGTTTTGGGCCTCTTTGTCTGGGATTTTGATGGGAATTGCATTGAATCTGTTGGTATCTTTTGGTGAGATTGCCATTTTTGCTGTGTTGATCCTCCCTATCCAGGAGCATTGGAGATCTTTCCATTTTCTTATATCCTCTTCAATTTCTTTCTTCAGTGATTTAAACCTTTTGCCATACAGATCTGTTACTTCTTTGGTTATAGTTACACCGAGGTATTTAATACTATTTGCAGCTATTATAAAGGGTGATGCTTCCCTTCCCTTTTTCTTCTTACAAATTTTGTATTTAATTTCTACTAGTTACAAACAAATGTGTCTAAAACAATGTATGCTTTTACCTCAGTTACTCAGATAGTTAAAAGCAAAACATATCACATAATTGCATTGGTACAGAATAGTAGCTCACAAGTAGATGTTATATCAAAATCATTTGGAAAATACTTCTGAATACATGACTATGCTCTATGGCAGTGGAAACAGGTGACCCATAGAAAAGGTTATTTTGAAAAGACCCTTAATCTCAATTGTTGAAAGAAAATAGGGTTCTAGAATTGTCAAAACAAGTGATTTTAACAGCATTACCAGGTACAGGCTTAATATTCAAGGTATCATCTATTGTTCTGTATACCAGCCATGGAGACTAAGAATGTGATTTTTTTAAAAAAAAAAAAATCATAGTGTAAAAGTACTAGATATACCAATAAATGAATCAACCCAATCAAAAAGTATGAGGAAAACTAAAACATTACTGAAGCTTGTTAAATATTTATATTTAGAAACTTGATAACTCAATTCTGGAAGAATACCAATTTTCTCCAATTTGATAAATATAATCCAAAATATTTCAAAATACATTTTTGTTTGTTTCTGATTTTGTAAGCTGTCAAGTTGTTTATAAAATATATAAGAGAAGTCAGATCCATTCTAGAGAGAATCATTCTTCTATCTTGGTTAAAGTGACTACTCTCAGGCTCAGAGAATATTTGCTATAACTTTTTGTCATGGAAGAGAATCCTAAGATCATGATCAATCAGCAAAATAACTCAAGTAGTAAAACTTTAGGCCAATAAGCAAGAAAACATTTTCCTTCCATGATGAATTTTGGAAGTTATATAGATGCTACTAGGAATGCATCATTTTCTCAGAGGGTGTAACCCCAGCAAGATGACACAGTGTAAATTTTCTAGTATCCTCTCTTCAGGGTATAATGAATTAACAACAAGCTACAGATAAAAATGTCTTTGTTGGGGTACAAGAGTTTCAAAATACTATCAGAGAAAGAAACAGACAGACATAATAAATTGAAATTATTCCTTTGTAGCAGAGCCATCCTGCCCAGAGGAGCACAGCTAGGCATCAAAGGCACTTCTGAGTATCTCTTCAATTGTGATTTCTCCCACTGGATAAAGAGAAAAACTAGAGAGCTTGACTTCTCTGTCTCTTGAGAACAGTTACCAAAAAGTCTACCTATCTGACCCCATCAAGATACATAGAAGATCAACACAGCATGCCTCAGTAACTAGAGAAAGCTGGTGACAAAGAGAGATGGAGACTCCCCAAGTTGGTACTCAGAACTCAATAAAGAAAACACATCTTTGGTGGTTAGTTTGATGGTCAACCTGACAAGGTATAGAATCACCTAGAAAACTCACCCAAGAATACCTGTGAGGAGGCTCCCAGAGAGATTTGACTAAGGAAGACTCACCCTGAGTGTGGTGGCATTATCTTGTCAGTAGTCGTATGGGATCAAATTCAAATAAGTTATGTAGTGTACAACATCTACCTTTCTCTGCTTCCCGATTGAAGATTCAATGCTCCTGGTTAGACATCCAGGTCCCACCACCATGCCTTCCTATCATATGTCTTAAAATACAAGCTAGATAAAAATCTTCTTCTTTTATCTTCTTTTGGTCTGATAGTCATTGGAGTCATTGGAAACATAACTAATACAAAAAAAAAAAAAAACAAAAACGATTCCAAAGAGGGTCATTGTCATGACAAACCTGACAGTGTGGTTTGGACAACATTGAGACTGGTTTTGTGGAGACATAATTTGTAGCTATTAGTTAGAGAAGAACTAAAGTGCTATAAGCAGAGCTTATAATTACTGTAGAAGTTGAGGTTACAAGAATACTAATAGCAATGCAAATGGTGAAGAGTGTCCTCATGAGGTTTCAGTGGGGTATAAGGACTCACATAAACTAGAATAGCCCTGGAAAAAGAAACCCACTTGAGGAATCACCTTCTTTAGATAATCCGAGGAGTGTTGGTGGGACATTTTCTTTTTGATTGATTACTGTTAGAAGGTCCAGAAGAGTATAAGTGGTAATATCCCTGGGCAAGTGGTCTTGGGTTGTATAGTAAAGCAAGCTGAATAAGTCATGAAGAGCAAGCCAGTAAGCAACAATTCTCTGTGGTCTCCACTTCAGTTTTTTCAGTTTCGAGAGCATGCCCTGGCTTTCCTCAGTGACATACTGTAATCTGTAAAGTATTGTATATTTTATAAAGACTTTGAACTTTTCTCTCCAATATTGTTTTGGTCAGTGCTTGATTACACCAACAGAAAGCAAAGAAAGAACTCGGTACTAAAGTGAATATTGCTATGAATGTTGGACCTGATCGTGTTGTTTATTTAGAAAGTTTGTAGAAGAATTCTGTAGTTTTGAGCTAGCAAAGGCCACTCTTAATGAGCTGTGGTGAGCAGTGGGAACACAGAAACTTTCAGAGAAATATAGACAATGGGGTCCTAATTTCTGAAGGTTCCAAAGGAAACAATGACCCTATCAGGAATGCTTATGTGGTATTTGGAATTATGAATCTGTAGGAGTTAAAGCTTTGCTTTACTGAGACAAATGCTGCTGGTCGGTTGTGGCTAGAGAATCAATTGTGAATAGTAAGAAACTAGCATCATTGAGGTCAAATCCTCTGAGGAGTATTTCCTCAGCATTTGGGCCCAGAAGATGTAGTCTAGAAAGACATGACTGCATCTCAACATGACACTAATTTTGGCAGTATGGTCTTCCACATAGTACTGGTTTTGAAAACTACAGGATTGAAAGCCCCATTGATAGAAGCTGAGACTAGCACTATAAGAAGCTATTCATGAAGATACAGCCTAGTTGCTGTGAAGACTTCAGGAGTTAAAGGGATCACAGGAACAGATAAGGCTTAGCATTATGTAGAAGAGTCAGAGTCCCTAAAGGGATGACAAGTGTCAATTAGTGAAGATGTAGCTTCACCTAGAGTGAGACTCTTATTGGTGATGTCAGGATTATGGAATGACCACCAAGGACAATCACAGATATGGAATGAAGTCATATGAGTCTGTAAGACAGCATGTGTGCTGTAGAGAGCAGAGACAGAAAAGTGGAAACTCCCAAACACTTTGGAGGCCTGAAGATCAGGAATGAGTGCCAGATGTCAGACACTGAGGTATAACATTTGCTTCTGGACTTTGGCTTTTGTTAAATATAACCATTTTTTATGTCTTATTTGTCTCTTTTGGAGTTGGAAGTTATTTAATTTAGTTTTGATTACAGAAACACAAAGTTAAAAGACTTTGGACATTTTAAAGAGACTTCGAAATTTTAAAAAGCTTAAGGGATTTTAAAAGTTATATTATGCTTTATATTGTGATAATAATGTTACACCTTGGGGAGAAACAAGGAAAGGAAGGTTCTTGTTTGATAGTGATGTATTTGTGTGTCACATTGACAGAGACTCAATTGCCTCAGTTAGTTTCCATCAACCTGACCCAAAATAGAGTCATCTAGAAAGAGGGAACCTCAAGTGAGGAATTTCCGCCAACAGAATAGTCTGTGGGCATGGCTATGGATCTTTTTCTTGATTAATGACTAAGGCAAAAAAGCCCAAGTCTTTATAAAGCCCAAGTGTATGGTGTAAATCCTAGACTTGTTGCACTGGGTTATATAAAAAGGAAGCCAAGCAAGCCTTAGAAAGAAGTCCAGGAAGAAGCATTTCTCTATAGTCTGTATACTTCCAGGTTCCTGCCGTGAACTTCTACAAAGACTCTCTTTCATGATATATTTTAAACTGTAAGCTCAAATAAACCTGCTCTTCACTAGATTACTTTGAATCAGTTATTCATTACAACATCAGAAATTAGGACAAGGGTTTTCATACTGTATTCTGGCCAAACAAATATATTGTTGCATTCTACCCATGTCCTGAAAGATTGAGTTTGAATATAATGTAATGGACTAAATTATGCAGTAAAAGAACGTTTTAAGACAATATGGTGGACTGGAGAGATGGCTCAGAGGTTAAGAGCACTGATTGTTCTTCCAAAGATCCTGAGTTCAATTTCCAGCAACCACATGGCGGCTCACAGCATCTATGATGAGGTCTGGTGCCCTCTTCTATATACTGCATACATAATTAATTAAATAAATAAATAAGACAATACGGCATACAGTCTGTTACATTGTTATTGCTGACCGTTATTAGTAAATTATACCTGAGAAGAAACAGAATATGTGAAAACTGTGTTGTGTTACATGGAAAGAAGCTTATGAGAATGTAAAATTATATGAAGACAAGAAAAGGACAGAAAAACTATTGTAACTATGAAAAATTGAAAATAAATCTGATGCTCTATACTAGAGCAAGAAAAGCACACTGATAATAAAATATCACCCACCAAAGGTTCCAATTTATGAAGTTACTAAGTCATTTGAAAGTAGAGATCCTGGCCTAGGAATATCGTTAACATTCTTCACTTGAAAAATAACCACTTAATGAAGCATATATACTGGTTCAATCACCTAGGTGCACCAAAGTTAATATAGCTGTGGTTGAAAGGTACAGGGTACATCTCAAACTGGAAACAGAACTTCCCAGCATCATCCACTTGTTAATTTTACAGGTGTGTAAAAATGTAAAATGAAACTGAAACCAAGATTCCAAAAAGAGATCAGGATATGGCAGAGTACAGCCAGGGCACATTTCCAAGGCCATTATGTGGAGGAGTTTAAATGAATCCTAATTTGCATTAGAGACTCCATAATGTTAAGAATGTCAAAAGCCTGGGGCATCTGCTAAGCAAAGTTGCAAGCAGAGAATAAAGTTTGTCCAAAACAAAGCTACATTACAGGTAGCAGAACTGAAGACTTTTGGGTACGCAGGTATTTTAGTCATACTACCAAAAGGAGCTCCAGATGCTGGACATGAAGTAGGATTTCCCATTAGCTGGATATTGCTTCATCTTATTTTGTTATGATCTCCACTCTATCTTTTAGATTGGGAATATTTATTCTGTAATATTATCTTAGGGTGTCTGTTTATGTGAAGACACATCATGACCACAGCAACTTTTATAAAGAAAACATTTGATTGGGCCTGGTTTACAGTTCCAGAGGTATAGTCCATTATATTCATGATGGGACATGGCAGTGTGTAGGCAGACATAATGCTAGAGAAAGAACTCAGAGTTCTACATCTTGATCTACAGGCAGCAGAAGTAACTTCAGGTTACAATTGAGCATAGCTTGAGCATTGGAGACTTCAAAACATGTCCCCTCCCATAGAGATGTAAGACTTCTAACAAGTCCACACCCCCTAATAATTCTGCTCCCTATGGGGAACATTTTCTTTCAAACCACCACATTCTACTCTGTGACACCCATAGGCTTGTAACCATATTAATACAAAAATTATTCAGTTCAACTTCAAAAGTCCTCATCATCTATAATAGTTTCAAACTTACAGCATGGGATCAGAAACACCCTGGACTGACCCTTCGAATCCCACTCCAACTATAGGAACACCAGACTCACTCTTGAGGGAGGGGGGACAAAAATGGATTTGGCCAGGAGTGGAGACTGATCCAAGCATTATTGGGTCAGTGGGACCATATGACTGTCTGCTCCCTGCCCAGGGAGGGGATGGGGAGTTGCAGAGAAGAAAAATGACCAGATGTGGTGGGAGGGGGAAGGGAACTTGAATAAGGATATCCAGGGATGGAAAAAAAAATTCAGAGGGAAAGCTGAACACAAAGTAAATATATGTGTAGCAATCTTATTTGCATTACCACCCTTGATAAGCCATGCTTATGATTCTTATCCTCTTTATAGTTATTGTTAACTTTTCTGCATTTTAAATTCATTTTACTGTTTTTTTGATAAATACAAAATAAAGAAGGAAAAAAATCTAAAGTCTCTTAAAAAGTTCAAAGTCTCTTCTGATATTTATGGAATCTCTTACCTATAATTTCCTACAAAATCAAAAATCAGATCACATACTTTCAATATATAATTTCACAGTTTATGCATTGCTGTTCCAAAACATAGGGAAAGAGCATAGTGAGGAAATATTATACCAAAGCAAGTATGTACCACCACCTCTGGCTCTAAGCTTTTCTTTTATTCACAAATTAGAAACTTAGCTGGGTGGAATCTTGCCCTGAGGTTATCACTCCCCTTATTACATTTCTTAATCTGTTTATCTCCGTAAACACAGGAGATAAACAGCTCCATGTTCCTTTTCTCCTCAAATTGTACATTTTGTATTTTTACTTTCTCAGCTTGATCTCTTTCTTTATAAACTTTCATTAGAGTTAACAGTAATAACACTGTAAGAGTCCATACTAGGCTGTTATGAAATTCCATCTGTTAACAGAATTAATTCAAAACTCATTTTAGCTTTATTCAAACTTTTCATACAAGGGCAAAAGTAGCCATAGTATTTATCAAAATATCATTCGACTGATCTATGGGCCACATACTAATATTCTTCTCTTCTGAAACTTCTTGAGCCAGGCCCCCACATTTCAAATCACCCTCAGCACCACTGTCTTCCATGTTCCTACTAGGATGGCCCATTAAGCTCTATCATACTTAAAACATTCAACTGTTTTTCTAATCCCTAAGTCCATATTCTTCCAAATAAAAATATGGTCCAGCCTATGAAAATAATACCTCAGTCTATGGTACCAACTTCTGTCTCAGTTAGGGTTCCTATTGCTGTGCAGAAAAACCCTGACTACAGCAACTCTTATAAAGGAAAACATTTCCCTGGGACTGGTTTACAATTTCAGAGATTTAGTCCATTATCTTGTTACTGGTGACAATGCTGACACACAGGCAGATATGGTGCTGGAGAAGGAGCTGAAAGTTCTATATCTTGATATGCAGACAGCAGAAGTTACTGTGTGTCATACTGAGCACAGATTGAGCAAAGGAAACATCAAACCCATTTCTCACAGTGACACACTACCTCCAACAAGACCACACCTCCTAATAGTGCCACTCCTTAGGGGGGCATTTTTTTCAAATCACCATGACCATGACATGATGGAAATACATAGCCTAGATATTTAAAAAAATTTTACAAAGGCTCATTATTGAAAGATTGCCTGAGTCTCTGAAAATTCTTGAAACTGTGGGCATTTGAGCAATATTAGAATGACTGGTATTTAGAAGACTCTTACATATGAATAAAAGGCATTTGAACTACAAATGCTCATGAGACTTTGAGAACCAAAGGTGGAATATTATGTCACATAATTAAGATTTATTGGTGATGCACCGACAAGGACTGGACCTGTGAGAGTCAATCTTGATTGTTAACTTGAAGGTTTTAGAAGGAAGACACACTCTGAATGGCACAATTCCAATGGACAAGTATCCTAGACTGTGGAAAAGGAGACATGTGAGTAGGGAAATCACATTCATCTCTCTCCCTGTCAGAGACTAGCTGCCTAGCCTCTGCTTTACTGAGTATTTTATCTTAATGGACCCTCATGGTTTGACTTGGGTGATTCTGTCCTCTGGTATACCATGCTGATATTATTAAATATAAAATATATCACCACACACCTACACACATATACACACATGTACGCACTCAATATAAATAATGTAACTTGAACATTAATGTTAAAAGTTTATTAGGGATTTGAAGGTACATAAAATGGCAAAAAAAAAAATATCAAAACTAGAACACACTTTCAAAAAAAAGGACCCTAATAAATAAAAGCAGACCTGACAAAACTGTAGTTTTAAGAGAGACAGACAAACAATTGTGTAGTTGTAAGAGAATAACAATAGACAGACAAACAATGTTAAGCTAGAAAGCATCTCTTAAAAAAAAAAAAAAAAACGCTTTAAGCAAGTGATATTCTGGAGTGATGAATAAAATGAAAAAATCAGCAGAAAGCTTCACAAACAGCTTGTTGAAGCAGATGGGAAATCAGTAAAGTAGGGAATAGATAATGCAAAAGTAACCACTCATAAAAGAAGTGAAGAAAGCTTAGAAAGCTTGTGATATGTGGGCATCATCAATAGAAACAATTCAAAAATTATGGTACCTCCAGAGAAAAAGATGAAAGAGAAAAAAAACAGAGTATATTTAAAGAAATAATAGATTAAAACTTTAAGATGTTAAGAGCTATAGATCTCAAATATATAGGTTAAAAAAAAAAAGTGTCCAAACAGCTTAAACACAAGGTTCATTAAGATGTGTGTGAAGGTTTGAAAGAAAATAGCCCCTATTAGAAGGTATGGCTCTGTTGGAGGAAATATGTCACTGTGTGAGTGGGCACTGAGGTCTCCTTTGCTCAAGCTATACTCAGTGTAACACACCGTTACTTCTGCTGCCTGAGGTTCAAGATGTAGAACTCTCAGCTCCTTCTCCAGCACCATGTCTGCCTATGTGCCACCATTGACACTGGAATAAAGATAATGGACTAAACCTCTGAACTGTAAGGTAGCCTCAATTAAATGTTTTCTTTTGTAAGAATTGCCGGGGTCATGGTGTCTCTTCATAGCAATAGAAACCTTCACAGAGATAACATAATTTAAATTGACTCTTAAAAAAATAAAGATATGTAACTTTTAGTGTAACAAGAGAGAAGTCTCTCTGTTTTCATGGGAACTTCTGCTGAACTGTCAGTACAATTTTTAACAGAAACTTCCCAGGACCCATGAAAGGAGGACAGGACAATCAGAGTGTCAAACACTAAAAGCATCAAAGTCAGGAATATGTTACATACCAAAGTCACCTGCTAAACTGAGGAAGAGACAAAACATTCTCATTCAAACAGAAGCTGAAAAAATTCCTTACCATGGATACTTACTTATAAGAAACACTAGAAAGTTCTTAATATTAAAACCAAACAACTACAAGATGGTATGTTGGAACATGTATATAATCTCAGTACTACAGAATCAGAGGTGGAAACATTCAAGTTTGAAGCCAAACTGGACTAGCTATGTAGTGAGGCCAATTTAGCTTATACAATGAGACCCAATCAAAGAAGAAAATGGAGAAGAAGAAGATGAAATTATTATTGTGAAGAATAGAGAAGCATAAAGCTCATTGGTGGTAAGGGACCATAATATTAAGAATGCTATATTATTGAAATTGTAATATATACAATAATTTTAAGCTTAGTTTAAAAGTAGAAATGCAGAATATTTTAAAAGTGAAAAGACAGCAATGCTTTAAAAACCACAAGAATATACTGATGAGTAAGCAATTAAAAAGTTATGACAGAATTAATAACCATTACAAGTAACAAAAATAAACACAAGAAGAAAAAATAGCCTCTTGAATTATGTTATTGGAAAAACTAAATATTCATAAGTAAAAGAATGACACTAAACTAATATAACTCATTCTGCACATACACACACACACACACACACACACACACACACCAATCCAAATATATTTCAAACTCTGCTGCCGCTAAAGGAAAAGGTGAAAAGCACTTTGTGAAATGAAAATAGGAAAAGACTTTTATAAGTGAAATTTTGTAGCAAAAGAAGCAATTCTAAGAGTTGTGAAGCTTCTGCATGGAAATGGAAACTGAAGAAACACTTCAGAAGAGAATGGAGTCTGCAAGTATAAGTTAAATGATTAATATTCTGAACTTATAAAGAACTCTAAAATTTTAAACAAAATTTACATCATTCAATGTATAGAAATAGTTAACAAATTATATATAAATTTCTCAGAAGAAAATATAAGCAGCTGATATATACTAGAATAAGTATAAAACTTCTTTGTATCCATTACAGAAATGAACATTAAAACTGCTTCAAGGTTTCATCTTAGCCCAGTCAGAATGGCTTCATCATGAAAACAAAAGACAATGGATGCTGGAAGGAAGTAGAGAAAGAGCAGCCCTCATGCACTATGATGGGAATGTAAACTGGTGCTGCCCCTTTGAAAACTAGTGCTTTGGTTCCTCAAAACTTTAAAACAGAACCATAATATGACTCAGCTACAGCACACCTGGGTATATACACAAAGGATTCAAAGTCAGCATAACTCAGAATATTTGCATATCTATGATTATTGCTACACTAGTCATAATACCTAAGGTATAGAAGATGCCAATCAACAGATGAGTGGATAAAGAAAATGTGGTAAATATACACAATAAAATTTTATTCAGCTGAAAACAAGAGGGTGAAGTAAAATTCATGGAACTCTGCTCATTGTGCTAATTAAAGTAGACCAGGCTCATGACAGGTTCCTATTCTCATGGGTGGAATCTAGATTTCTATATATAATATATATTCATAAATCTATGTGAGTCTGTGTGTGCACATATATAGAAATGGCATTATGAGATGAGAAAAGGGGGTCTAAAGGGGATGGAGGGAGAAACATAAGAAAAAATTACATATATTGGGCTGGAGAGATGGCTCAGCAGTTAACAGCACTGGCTGCTCTTCCAGAGGTCCTGAGTTCAATTCTCAGTACCCACATGGGGGCTCACAGCCATCTATAGCAGAATTTGATGCCCTATTCTTGCATAAAGTCATATATATGAAGAAGAATGTGAGATAAAGAAGACTGTTCATTTCCTTGTAGCAGAGACAGGGGAGGGGTAGGGGGAAGGAAGAACAGAAGATAAACAGGGAAAAAAGATTTATCCTTCAAAGGCATTTCAGTTCCCTAATGACCAGCTTTCTGCTACTAGGAATTATCCCCTAATAATAATCATATTTATCTCATAAATAAACTAATACATGGGAGAATCTAAACACTCTTATGATGTGGTTTTTCTCAACAGTTCTACACAATTCTTATCTAAATAATAATAACCAAAGGGCATATGAAAGATCCCACTCCTTCCTACTCATCTGCCACTGTGGATCTCTTCCATTCTCATCTAGATATTGGCCTATACCTGGATAATGTCTTTCATAAGTTTCTTATGTCATTCATAAGAAACTGGCCAATGTAATAAAATTGTTTCCCCTAAATTCTGTGAGACATTCTAGAAAGTTTTTTGGTCTAGAAGAGTTGAAGACTCAGTCAGTCAAAAGTACATACAGGCCTTTATTTTTTGCTATTATTTTCTTTCATTAATTTATTTACTTTACATCTTACAGCCTCCTCACATTTATCTCCTCCCCTCTGACCCCTCTCAATCGATTCCTCCTCTGTATTCTCTCAGAAAGGGGCAGGCTTCCCCTGGGCATCAGCAAAGCATGGCATATCAAGCTGTCATAAGACCAAGTCCTTTCTTCTGTATTCAGGCTGAGCAAAGCAATCCAGTATAAGGAATAAGTTCTCAAGAGCCAGTCAAAGCACCAGGGATAGCCCTGCTCCTACTGCCAGAAATCTCACAAACAGACCAAGTTACACAATTGTCACTTATATGCAGAGGACCAAGGTTGGTCCGGTCCCCATGCAGGCTCTCTTGTTATTCAGACTTTGATTTCCCAGAAGTCAGGCTCTTGTGGCTTTTCTTGTAATGTCTCTGGTGAGCTACCTCCTATAATTTCTCTATGTTTGGCCATCAATCTCTGAATCTGCTTCCATCACTCACTGAATGAAGGCTCTCCACTGACAACCTGGGTAGTCACCAGCCCTATCATAGGAAATGGCTTGTTCAGGCTATACATCCTCAACTGCTAAGAGTCTTAACTGGCGTCATCCTTGTAGAAGCTTTGTATCAGGCTTCTACTGGACTCCATAAAGAAACCCATTCCAGGCACGTTTCTTAGCACTTTCCTCCTCTGCCTACCCTACAACATGATCTCTCAAGTTCTCATACCCTTTCACACCCCAGGCCAACCAGGAAATCTATCTCTATTGGAAATGCATGCATCTCAACACTCCCCTCCCCATGCCTACTCCCCAACCTCCACTCTCCCACTCCATGACCTTGGAATCTCCTTCTTATCTGGCCTCACTGGGTCTGTGGATTATTCTTTACAGCTAATATCCACTTACAAGTGAATACATACCATGTTTGTCTTTCTGGGTCTGTATTACCTCACTTGGGATTTTTTTGTTTTAGTTCCATCCATTCTATCCATTTACCAGCAAATTTCTGATGCTACAGCTGAGTAATACTCCATTGTATAAATGTATCATATTTTCTATATCTATTTTTTTATTAAGTGCCATGTAGGTTGTTTCTAGGTCCTAGCTGTCACAAATGAAGTTGTTATGAACATAGTTAAGCAAGTGTCCTTGTGGTATGATTCAACATTCTTTGAGCATATGCCCAGAAGTGGTACAGCTGTGTCTTGAGATAGATTGATAACGAGTTTTCTGAGAAACCATCCATATTGTCTACAAAGTGGCTGTACCAGTTTGCACTCCCAAGAGCAATGAAGGAGTATTTTCCTTGCTCCAAATCATCTTCAGCATGAGCTGTAATCTGAGATTTTTATCTTAGCCATTCTGACAGACATAAGATGGAGTCTTACAGTCATATTGATTGGCATTTCCCAGATTACTAATGATATTGAACACTTTTCAAGTATTTCTCTCTCATTTCAGATTCTGCTGCTATTTAAAACTTCTCTGCTTAGGTCTATGTCCCATTTCTAATTGAATTACTTGGTTGGTTTGTTGTTGTTGTTGTTCTTGATGTCTAGTTTCTTGAGTTCTTTATATATTTTAGAAATCAGCCTTCTGTTGGATTTGGGGTTGGTGAAGAACTTTTTTTCATTCTGTTCACCTCTTTTTCTTCTATCAGGTTCAGTGTAACTGGATCTATGTTTAGGTCTCTGATATACTTAAACTTAAGATTTTACAGGAATGATAGACATGGATCTATTTGCATTCATCTACAGGTCCACATTCAGTTATGCCAGGACTATTTGCTGAAGATGCATTCTTTTTTCAAATGTATAATTTTGGCTTTTTTTTTTTAAATCAAGTGTCCATAAGTGTGTAGATTTATGGCTGAATATTTGATTCAATTTTATTGATCTTTATATTCCAATACCATTCTGGTTTTGTTTTTTTACTATATCTCTGTAGTATAGCTTGAGATTAGGAATAGTAATGCCTTCAGCAGTTCTTTTATTGTAGAGGATTATTTTAGCTATTCTGTGTTTTGTTTTGTTTTACTTTTCCATATGAAGTTGAGTATCATTCTTTCAAGGTCTGTAAAAAATGTGTTGAAAATTTGATGGGGGTTGCATTGACTATGTAGACTGCTTTTGGTGTGATGGACACTTTTACTATGGTAATCCTACCGATTAAGGAGTATGGGAGATCTTTCCATCATCTGATATTTCTCCAATGTCTTTCTTCAAAGACTTCAAGTTCTTGTCATACAGGCTTGGTTAGAGTTACTCCAAGATATTTTATGTTGTTTGTGGCTATTGTGAAGAGTAGAGTGCTGTTTCTCTGATCCTTTCTTAGCCTATTTATCATTTTTATAAGGGATAACTAATCATGTGTCCTGCCACTTTACTGAATGTGTTTTATCAGCTATAAGAGTTCCTTGGGAGAATTTTGGGGTTCACTTATATATACCATCATATCATCTGCAAACAGCTAAGGTTTGACTTCTTCCTTTACAGTTTGTACCCCCTTGATCTTCATTTGTTTTATGGCTCTAGGTTGAATTCTCATACTATATTATATAGATATAGAAACAAAACCTTGCTTTGTTCCTAATTTTAGTGGAATCACTGAATTTCTCTCTATTTAGTTTGATGTTGGCTATTGGCTTGCTATATATTGCTTTTATTATATTTAATTATGTTCCTTGTATCCCTGATATCTCCAAAACTTTTATCAAGAAGGAATAAATGATGGATTTTGTCAAAGGCTTTTTTAGCATCTAATGAAATTATCATGTGTCTTTTTCTCATTCAGATTGATTATATGGTGGATTTCATTGACAAATTTTCATATGTTGAACCATCCCTGCATCTCTGAGATAAAGCCTATTTGGTCATCTTTTTGATGTATTCTTGAATTCAGTTTGCCAATATTTTTGCATCAATGTTCCTGGGGGAATAACGTTACTTCTACATATGTGGGTGCCCTTGTATTTGGAGCATGAATGTCCAAAATTAATACTTCATCTTGATGGATTTTCTTGTGATTAATATTTAATCGTCTTACCTGTCACTTGATTGACTTTAGTTTGAAGTCTATTTTGTTAAATATTAGGACAGATAGGTATACAGATTTCTTCTTAGGTCTATTTGACTGGAAGGTCTTTTTCCTACCCTTTACTATGAGGTAATGTCTTTCTCTAATGTTGAGATGTATTTCTTTCATGCAGCAGAAAGAGGCTCTTTTCATACCCACTCTATTAACATGTGTCTTTTTATTTATAAATTGAGTTCATTGATACTGAGAGATATTAATGGCCAATTATTATTAATTCTTGTTATTTTGTTTTTGGTGTGTGTGGGAGTGTTGGCGATATGTGTATTTCTCTCTAATATGGAATTATCCATTACTAAAAAACATATCTATGTTTTTGTGGGTATAGTTAACTTCTTTAGCATAGAGTTTTTTTCTATTACTTTATGTACAGTTAGGTTTGTGGATACATATTAATTAAATTTGACTTAGTCATGAAATTTCTTGTTTTTCTCTATCTACTGTGATTGAAAGTGTTGCTGGGTATAGTAGTCTGGGCTAGCATCCATAGTTTCTTAGAGTTTGTAAGAAGTCTTCCCATGCTCTTCTGATTTTTAGTGTCTCACTGAGAAGTCAGATATAATTCTGATAAATCTGTCTTTATATGTTACTTGGTATTTTTCTTTTGCAGATTTTTAATATTCTTTATTCTATATGTTTATTGTTTTGATTGTCATGTGGCAAGGGGATATATTTTTCTGATCTTGTCTATTCGATGTTCTGTAAGTTTCCTATGATGTCATACTTATGTGTGGAGATATTTTATGTATCCTTTAAGTAACAGAGCTTGACTGAAAAACAGAGGGCAGAGAAAGCCACAGAGTTAACCATAGAGGTCAAGCAGTTGTGGCACACATCTTTAATTTTAGCACTTGGGAGGCAGAGACAAATAGATCTCTGTGAACTCAGGCCTACACTGGGCGAAAAGAAAAAAAAAAAATGTGCAGTCTAAAGGAAAAAAGAGTCAGGCAGTGGTGACACATACCTTTATTCCCAGCACTAGAAAGATTGAGATAGTAAGTGGTATGGCTGTCCAGAGAAAGGAATAAAAGGCAGAAGAAGACATGAGTTCTGTCCTTCCATTCCTTCCCTTAAGGACTGAGAGGCATTCAGTTTGAGGATTCTTGGAGCCAGGATCTTTGCCTTTCAACCTGAGGATTTATTGTTGGTGACAAGTTTCTCTAGTGTCCTGTTCCCGTTATTCTCTGATGTTTAACCATTTACCCCAATATCTGACTTTGATTTTTTATTAGAAGTTAGGATTTGTGCAACAGGTATGTCCTTTTTTAAGTTGGGAAAAAAATTCTCCTATGGATGTATTGAATATACTTTCTGGGTCTTTAAGCAAGAATTCTTCTCTCTATTATTCTTAGGCCTATTTTTTTTCATAGTGTCCCAGATTTCCTGTATGTTTGTGTTAGAAATTATTTACATTTTCTTTGACTGGTGAATCTATTCCCATGATCTTATCTTCAATGCCTGAAATTCTCTCTTTCATCTTTTGTATCCTGTTGGTAATTCTTGCATCTGTAGTTTCCAGTCATTTACCCAAGTTTTCAATTTCCAGAAAACACTCAGTTTGTGTGTATGTCAGGAGGGTTATTTTGTTATGTATTTTATTTCCCGTTTCAGTCAACTGTTTTTTTCTTGGTTTTCTTGGCATTTCTTAAAAGATTTACTAATTTCCTTCAATTTTTGAATTGTCTTTCCCTCCATTTCTTTAAGGGATTTTGAAAATTTTCTCTTTAAGGACTTCAATCATTTTTATAAAGTTATTTTAAGGTCATTTTCTTGAGCTTAAGCTGCATTTGGAATGTTCAGGTCTTGATGCCATAGGTCTGATGCCATAGAACTTGATCCCTGAGTTCTGGTGGTGACATATTGCTCTTTCTATTATTGAATATGTTGTTACACTGGCATTTAGACATCTGGATTTGGGGTGATTATTAATATAGCTGTTGATTGCTGTGTTTGTCTTTGTTGGATTGGTATTTTTCCTGGTGTCTGTTTCTTCGCTGGTGTTTTGGCCTTAGTGCCCAAGGATTCTGGTGACTTATGAGTCTTCAGGTCCTTTATGGTGTCTCTGCTGTGATTTAGGGGACCTTGAGTCCCTTGATCCTATGTGGCCTCAGGTAAAGGCGAAATGTTCTTGTGTCTCAAAATCCAGCCTCAGCAGCTCTGCTAGAAGCCAGGATAGTCTAGTAGATCCTAATTTTTCTTCTGGGGTACTCAGAAATGGTCTAGCCTTTAGTAGAGCTGCTGAGGTTATTCTTTTGAATGATGTGGCCTGTACATGGGCCCATGGTGTTTGCTATTCCAACTAATAAGAGATTCTGTCTAGGCTTATGGAGTTTACTGGAGTTCTGGGGAAGGGCTTGTTTGCTGACTGGTAAGGGAAGTTGTGGCTTATGTGGTCTCTGCCTCCATGGCAGAAGTCCACTGGGGTTGGGGCAAGGCCCAGCAGCAGCAGGACCAGGGACAAGCTGGAATGACATTGGCCTAGAGAAAGGTGGCAGTGAACAGAATTTTTTTTAGGGTACAGTTCTGCTGCAGATTACTCACTTCTTCTGGCTTGTGTGGCTTGGGCCTACTTGGGTCTTTTGGGATTTGGGGTTTCAGCCAAGGGCTGAAGACTAGCTGAAAAGATGTGAGCTTAAGGAATGGACAATAGGGTCAGAATCTTTGTGGGAGTAAAGCTTCCCTGGCAGGCAGGTCACTCACCTGTTGTGGCAAATGTGTTCTGTGTCTCAGTGGGAAAGTTCCTGTTATTGCTATTATTAATAACATCTGAAAGTTGGAGTATACCTATGAGGTTTTGCCTGTGAAATCTGATACTATCTCCAAATTGATGGTGTCAGAAGTGAATTGAGTGAGATCAGAAGTTTTCAACATACATATTGTGACTCCTTTGGGAGTTGCACATGAGACATTCTTCATATCAGATATTGATAATTTAAAACGATAGCACAATTATAGTTATAAAGTAGCAATAGAATAATTTTATGTTTGGGGGTTACCACAAGAGGAACTGTATTAATATATCTGAGCATTAGGGAAGTTGAGAACCACTGAGTGAGATGATCAAGAGAACTGCTTGCTCTGTAGTGAGCACACACCACCCTACTAGTACCTCTCCCATATCTTGTAAAAGTAGACAGCAGGAAAGCTTTTTGTTTGGTTCTATAGTCATATGAACTCTCATTATCCAGCAGTTGTCTATTAAGCACTTCTGAAGCCAGCCTGCCTGAACCCTTACCCACAAGTCCTGAACACAGTCTTCACACCCTTTTTTTCACTAAGTTAAGAGGCACACTGGTGACACAAGATGGACCATGCTGGTAAGAAAATTTCCCACAGATGCAAATGACACAAAAATATTGTTCATAAAAATGAAGTATTGGATCTACAGATCCTGCAGAGCCTATGTCCAGAACAGAGAAAGAGGTGAGTACACTCCAACTCCTAGACCATGCAGACACTGCCTCTCTGAAGCTAGGGACAGAGCCTCAGCTCTGCCCCCTCACTCAGCCCTGCCCTAAACCAAACAAAGCTGGGAGAATACCACCCCCCCAGCAATTCCCAGAAACACACTGCAGGAGGGACATTACACGGCCAAACTCTGCCACCAAAGCAAGCTGCATCATCACACATGGACATCTACAGATCCTGCAGAGCCTAGGGCCAGAGCACAGTAAGAGAGCCCATGTCTAGACTGGAGTATGAAAGCAGACTAAAAGAGATGACTAAGAGAGCTGACTGTGAGCTGACTAGAGTCAACTAAGATCTGACTAAGAGTAAACCTTGTGGCAGCTGGAGACACAAAACCACTTGACCCACAACTGATGAAGCTGACTAAGACTATTAACAGCTGACAAACCGTTAACTGAGGAAGCAATGGGCAGAGGCCAGTGCATGAATACATATAACAATATAAACAAGGCACTACCAGAAGAAGCTAGTGGTTCTACAACACCAAGAAGCAAACAGAGAATAGAAGAGGAAACAGAAGGAAACAACATCAAAAACAACTTTATGATGATTGTAGAAGCCTTAAAGGAGGATATAAAAAAATTTCCTTAAAGAAATAGAGGAAAATACACACAAAAAATTGGAAGAGATTAACAAATCCTTGAAAGAAAACCAAGAAAGGAAAAACCAACAAATGAAAGAAACATTCCAGTAACTAAAAATTGAAATAGAAGCAGTAAAGAAGGAAAAAAAGGAGGCAAAAGTGGAAATAGAAAATCTGAAGAAACAAACTGAAAATACAGATACAAGCATATTCAATAGTATCTAAGAGATGGATGAGAGAATCTCTGGAGTGGAAGACTTAATAGTGGAAATATATATCAGTCAAAGGAAACACTAAAACCAAAAAAGCCATAACACAAAACATCCAGATAATTTGGAATACCATGAAAATACCAAACCTGAGAATAACTGAAATAGAAGAAGAATACCAGCTCAAAGGCACAGAAAATATATTAAATAAAATTATAGAAGAAAACTTTCCCAACCTAAAGAAAAAAATGCCTATAAACATACAAGAAGCTTATAGAACACCAAATAGATTAGAACACCCCAAAAAATCTGCTCACCATATAATAAAGACACAAAACACACAGAACAATGAAAAAATATTAATAGCTGTGCTGGGACTGTTCTCTGTACGCAATTCTGTAAATAAAGAGCTGTTTTAGTCCATGTAGAACACTGTAGAAATGGGGCTAGAACTCAGAGTAGAGACAGGTAGGAGGACAGAGTCAGGCAGTCTCCAGCCAGCCACCAAAGGAGCAGCATGTAGGTATAGAGGGATGAGCTGACCATGGCCATGTGGCCAGAAAGATTAATAAAAATGGGTTAAAATAAGATGAAATAGCTAGCTAGTCATGTGCGTAAGACATAAGCCAAACAGTATGAAATGAATATAAACGTCTGAGTCATTTCTTTGGAGGTTAAAAGTTGCCGTGCACAGAATAGACCTCTAGCCCAAATGGGGCCAGAAACCATTTACAACAAATTGCTGAAAAGGAAAAAGGTCAACTTACCTATAAAGGCAGACCCATCAGAATAGCACCAGACTATTCAATGGAAACAATGAAAGCAAGAAGGTCCTGGACAGAAGTTACACAGACACTAAAAGAACATGGATGCCACCCAGATTACTATACCCAGAAAAACTATCAATCACCATAGACGGAGTAAACAAGTTATTTCATGACAAAATCTTATTTAAACAATACTCATCTACAAATCCTAATCTATAGAAAGCACTAGAGGAAAAACTCCAACCTAAGGAACCCAGATATACCCATGAAACCACAAACAATCAATAATTTCACAGAAGAAAAGCCCAAAGAAAGGAAATAGACACAAGTTACCACCAAAATAACAGAAAATAACAATCAGTGGCCATTAATATTTCTTAATATCAATGGATTCAATTAACTTGTAAAAAGACACTCCCTAAGACAATAGATACAAAAACAGAAGCCATCCTTTTGCTGTATACAAGAAACACAACTCAACTTCAAAGTCAGATAGAGGATCAGAGTAAAGAGTTGGGAAAAGATTTTCAACCAAATGGTCCCAAGAAATAAGCTGGAGTAGCCAATCTAATTAATACCTAACAAAATAGACTTCAAACTAAAATCAATCAAAAGAGACCAAGACAGACATTACTTATTCATTGCAGGAAAAATCCACCAAGATGAAATCTCAATCCTGAATATTTATGCCCCCAATATAAGGGCACCTACATATGTAAAAGAAACACTATTAAAGCTTAAACCCCACGTTAAATGTCACATTGTAATAGTGGGAGACTTTAATACCCCACTTTCACCCTTGGATAGGTCAACCAGACAGAGACTCAACAGAGAAATAAGGGACCTAGCAGATGTTATAATGCAAAAGATTTAATAGCTATTTACAGAAGCTTCCACCCAAATACAAAGGAATAGACATATTTCACAGCACCCCATGGAACTTTCTCTAAAATTGACCACATACTTGGTCATCAAGCAAATATCAATAAATACAAAAAAAATGGGAATAATTCCTTGTATCATATCAGACCACCATGGTCTAAAGTTAGAATTCAACAACAACAAAACTCACAGAAAGCTTACCAACTCATGGAAACTGAATATCTCTATATTGAACCATCTCTGGGTCAAGGAAGAAGTTAAGAAAGAAATCAAAGACTTCCTAGAATTTAATAAAAATCATTCTACAACATTGCAAAACTTATGAGCACAATAAAAGTAGTGTTAAGACAAAAATTTCTTGCACTAGATGCCTATATGAAAAACCAAGAGAAAGTTCACACAAGAGACCTAACAGGACAGCTGAAAGCTTTAGAACAATTAGAAATAAATTCACCTAGAAGGAGTAGACAGCAGGAAATAATCAAACTTAGGGCTGAAATCAATACAATAGAGAAAGAGAACAATACAAAGAATCAATGAATCAAAGAGTTGGTTCTTTGAAAAAATCAACAAGATAGATAAAGCCTTGTCCAATCTAACCAAAAAGCAGAAAGAGAGTATCCAAAATAACAGAATCAGAGATAAAAAGGGAAACATGACAACAGCCTGCAAGAAATCCAGAGAATTATCAGGTCATACTTTGAAAACCTATACTCCACAAAAATGGAAAAACTAGAAGAAATGGGAAGCTTTCTGGACAGATACAAATTAGCAAAATTGAATCAAGATCAGATAAATGACCTAAACATACCTATAACCCCAAAGGAAATTGAAGCTTTTATTAAAAA
>PVIH01000150.1:109092-237285 GCA_004025045.1 Sigmodon hispidus
AAAAAAAAAAAAAAAAAAAAAAAAAAAAAAAAAAAAAAAAAAAAAAAAAAAAAAAAAAAAAAAAAAAAAAAAAAAAAAAAAAAAAAAAAAAAAAAAAAAAAAAAAAAAAAAAAAAAAAAAAAAAAAAAAAAAAAAAAAAAAAAAAAAAAAAAAAAAAAAAAAAAAAAAAAAAAAAAAAAAAAAAAAAAAAAAAAAGCCCTGGACCAGATGGTGTCAGTGCAGAATTCTACCAGACATTCAAAGAAGAACTGATGCCAATACTTAGCTAATTGGGAGCACAAGGGGATGCAACCAATAAGATGTGGGAACAGGTCATGAGGGAAGGAGAGGAGTGAGTGAGAGGAACAACAAGGAAGGAGAAAAAAGAGATGGAATATTAATAGAGGAAGCCAATGTGGGGTTGGGAAAAAGACTGAGTACTAGGGAAACCTCCAAGAACTCACAGGATGTCCCTGGCGAGGTCTCCAACCAATAGTGAAGGTGATAACTAGACAGGACTTCCCTATAATCAAATGAATAGCCACTCTAAGTGCCATCACAGAATGTACATCTAACAATGAATAGAGGTAGAGGCAGGAATACATGGCTGAGCACTGGGCTGAGTCCCTGGTCCAGCTGAGAGCGGGGAAGAGACTCTACATGAGCAAGGAGATAGGGACTATGAGCAAAATTCTCACACTGATGGCTGGCTGGCTTTCTGGGAAGCTCACTGAATCAAGTACAGCCACTGAGGAACCATCAGATAAAGGAACTAGGCCCTCCAAGGATAGGCAGCTGTCCACTGGCATGGGAAGTATATGGAGTCTCAAGGGGAAGGATCTGACTGTGCATGAATTGGCACTTTGGAGCCCATTCCCCCTAGAGGAACACTTAATCCCTTCTTGATGTTAGGATGAGAAAATTGGACCTGCCTTGAGTAGATGCTGAGCTTATCCACCTTGGGACTTCTTGTCCTTTTGGGGGAGGGGAGGGGGGGATGGGGAATGGAGAGGAAAAAGGCTGAAGGCTGACCTGGATGAGTCAGGAGGAGGGGGGGGGAAGCAAGGGGACACTGTATAAAAAAAAGACTTTATTTTATAAATAACAAAATAAAGTATTGTCATTCAGCTTCCATCTGCAAATACATATTAAATACTACTTGTTTGATAGGATTTGGGAATATGTCAATGAGCAAGACAATGTCATTATTGCCTTTATATAGTTTTCAGTGCAAAGAAAGCAGGTAAATATACAAAGAAAAAATATTCCCAAATGAATAACTATCAGTTGGGGTTTTGTTTTAACTGCACAGCTGTTTATTCCTCTGCTTCTTAAAAAGTGCCTAAACTGGCAACCAGAGAGGATTCACGAAAGATACTATGCTCCCTAGCCTGGATTTTTGAGGGAAAATGACACCTGGAGATAGTAAATAACTTTCAAGTCTTCTTTGTAGACTAGGCAAATTCTATGCTATTATCTGCGCTGGATTTCCCTTCCATTTCATTTATTTTTTCTCTCTACTACTATAAACAAATACATGCAGGTGAGAAATACAACGAAAGGTGTTTCTGGGACAGACTAAAAAGGAAAAGAACTGGCCATCCAGAATTGAACCAGAATATTTATGGGATAGGTTGGAATTTTTGTTTTTGTTTGTTTGTTGATTTAATTCTGAAACTAAATAGTTCTTTAAAAAAAAAAAAAAAAACAGTCTGAAACTGAATTTATTTCACACTTCTTTCCTCTGGTTATTTGTGCACTGTGTGAAGGTGTATTAGTGTGATGGGTATAATAAAAAGCTGATCAGCTAATAGCTAGACGGAAGGTATGAGTGGGTCTTCTAGACAAAGAAAACTCTGGGCGACACCAGGAGTTGGGGGAAGTAAACAGGAGGTGGAAAATGAAAGAGAAGTGGCATCACATGATACAATGTAGATTAATATAGGTGGGTTAATTTAAAAGTTATAGAGCCAGTTAGAAACAAGCTATAGGCCAAGTCTTCATAATTAATGTCTCCATGTGATTATTTGGGAGCTGCACGGTGGGACTGGGAAGTACTCATTACAGAAGTCAGAATGAAATGTTTCTGTAGACACGCCCAGTAAGACTGAAATGGTGCTTGTGGGTGCTGGTGCTAAGACAATACTGCAGCAGAAAAAATCAAGATGTAACAAGTGTGGGAACAAGAAGGGAGCTGGACATGGGAGAGGGACTACTTTGGGTCTGCAGTGTGTTTTTCCCAAGTCTACCAGGGAGAGAAAAGGGTACTTAACCACCCAGCCATGTAGCATTTATTTCTGTGTTCTAATTCTTTGTGGAAATACTTTACAGCTCCGCATTTAGCTGGTTCTTCTCACAGCCAAGTTTGTGCTTTAAAGAGTGGAAAAGAAAATGCCCCCTCGGCAAAGAAGAAATCTGCCTGCAAGCCTGATGGTCCTGAAGGATAACCTGCACATTCAGAGTTTGATATAAAGAAAATAACATGCTGTTTGTTAAAAACGATTCCAGTGATTTCACTGTGAGATGTTTTGAGATAAAAAAACAATTGGAGAGTCTATTTTGTGTTCCAAATGTCCTACCATTGCTTTCAGGGACCACAGAATACCTTGCACCTCCATGGAAAGAGCTTGTCTCTGAAGTGAGGACATAGGAATGAAATGAGAAGGTGTCATGTGGCTGGGGTAGACAGAACTGTAAGACTCACAGCGGGGTTTTCTAGCCCAGGCCCTTGAGAATACTCCAGCAACATCTCAGTACCAGCCAGGAGTCGCACTATCAAGATCTCTTTGTCAAGAGGAAACATGGCTCTCCCCAGGGCCATGACAGTCTAAGGATACTCACACATGGGACTGGGGCCGTCCACCCAGGTTCTGGAGAGAAAACTCAGGCCCACCCATCACCCTGCAGCACCAGACAGATGGGCACTACTTTGGTGAGCAAGTCTATATGATGTGGTATGGGAAAGAGACAGAATGATTTGTATGCTGTGGACAGAAGCATATCTGAAGATGTAAAGGAGGTGAGGAGCAGACTGAGATGGATGGCTTGGTTGCCATCCAGGACCAGGGTGATATCTGGGCCTGGGCTACTGCAGGGGCCAATGACTTGGTTCATGGCTCTGATGCAGCCGTGGTCTCTGTTGATGCCCCTGGATCCTGATACCACCAACGGCCTAGAGGATAGGACTATACAGAATTGCCCCCACCCCTCACTAGCTGCAACACTAGAAAGAAATGGTCCTGTCTTTCACTGGCTGAAGCACTCAGGAGAGAGGTCCTACACCTCACCTCTGCAGCACAGTAGAGCTGACCCTCTTCTCAGGAGCATGGAAAAGCTGGCCCTGCGGGCATGGGAATGGGAGAGCAGGTTGTGCCCCTCTCATATGCCATGTGGTGGCATGGATAAAAAAAATATCCTCCTACCCACCTGGACAGGTTGAGTGCCTGACCCAAACCCTCAGCATCTGCAGCACTCTGGAAAACAGGATCAGTAATTTGCCTAGGACACACAATAGAGTTGACCCTGTTAACAGAGTCATGGGTGAGCTAGCCCAGAGAGTGGGGTAGCTGGCCACACACACCCTTGTCTGCCATGTGGTGGAGACTGGAGGGAAGAATTCCCTGCCTCCTTTCCCCCAACCACCTGTGGTGGTAGTGAAAGCTGACCCTTCCCACCAGCTTGGGAAACTGGGCTTTGACCTGGGCAACACAGTAGATGGTTTAAGAGTGGAAGAATCTAGGGGCATGAAAGCAGGAGAACTGGCCCCATTGCCTGCTTATCACTGCAAGGAGTGAACTAGCCAGGACAATGTTGGAGAGCTCACCCTGATGGTAATGAATGGGTGTTCTGACAATCCTGCAACTACCCAGGCCCACCCCAACATCACCCCATCCAATCTGCAGGAGCACATGAAGGGGCCAGTCCTGCAAACCCAAAAGCTGCAGCATCTCCAAGACATAGGGCAACAACAGGATATCCAAGAGGAGCCCCACTGAGGGCCCAGAATCAATAGCGTAGTGGCAGCTAGTGCCCTCAAACTAAACCAATAACTCTTTGCAATGAACACTTGCAAGAAAAAAATCTATGAACAAAAGGGGTTTACTACATGACACGTTGTATCATACTACAGTGTCCTAGAGGAGTTTTTTTCTTTTTTTCTGCTTTTTTTCTTTTCTTTTTTCTCTTAAAATTTTATTAGGGGGGTAATTGCAAGGGCAGAGGGTAGACACAAAGAGGGAATGAATGGAATCCAGATTTATGATGTGAAAAGCACAAAGAATAAATAAAAAAAGGAAGATAAAATAAGAAAGCCAAACAGATAGTACTCCATTTTGATGGAACCCATACATTTACAAAACATTTGATTCATCCATTCACAAATGTAGAATGCCAGAGCACTGTTGAATATTAGACTGTAGGACAATTTCAATAGTTCAGTTTGAAGAAACAAAGATATAAAATAAAATAATGACTCTAATATCTTCCTAATATCCACAATGTTGTCTGCTTAAAGCAGGAAATATTTCTGTTTTTATATTAAATTCTTCAGCTTGTTGACTGGCACAAAAGAATTGATCCATCTGTACGTGTATGTGACATAGTGTTCATGTCAGGGTTCTCTCCTGACATTTTTTGCTTTGTTTTGTTTTCAAAAAGTTGTGTTAATCTTTGTTTATCTAATTTTGTTGGTTACTCATTAATTTGTTTTTTGGTTATAACCTGTAACATTCATCATACACTCACCCTTTTTATTCTGAGTCAGTATGACCCCAGAACTCTCCAGGACAAAACATGTTTCAGACACATCTAAGGCATTCACATGTTTCTTCTCCCCTGTACTTCCAACATTCAAATAGTAAAGGCCATTTTCAGAGCACTTACTTCCATAGTGGTGCTGTCCAAACTTCTCAAAACTGATCAGAACTCCTCCTCACAGAAGATGGGAAGGGGTTTGCTATTATTCCCATTTTACAGATGAAAACCTCAAGGCTCAGTGAGACTTCAAAAAGCTCCTTAACCAATTAACTGTGTATATAGAACCTTGACATGCCTGGCTCCAAGCCCACGTTCTTCAGAGATTTATTGATTATGCCCCTCTTTACATAGAAAGATTGACCTTAACGAGTAGCACAATGACAATTATAATTCCTCTAAATTTGTACCCAAAGGGAAGCTGCTCTTGGTTTTGCCCTCTCCTATAGCGGCTCCCCAGAGGGTTTATTTCAGCTGCTCTGACAATACAATGAGCTACAGACAGGCATTGTCTGCTCCCTGCACCACGCTCCAGGACCTTGAGTTTCCTCATTGCTTTGCGCATCACACACTTCTCTTTGAAGGGAATCCCATTTTCCCACCTGCATCCATCATTCATCTGTCATCCCATTCAACTGGTGAGGTTTTTAACTAGATGATATTTTTTTAATCTTTCTTGGCTAACCTTGTCGCTCAAGGTCTTTGCCCTGACTACAATTTTAAAGCCTGCTCATTTTTCCGTCCCTAGCTCACCCCCTTGAGAGTAGCAATTAACATGGGCACCTGTTTTGTTGAGTTTGCTTTCTACATATTAAAGGGCAGAGGCAGCCTGCTTTGGGTTGGTCTGAGCTTCCTTTTGATCTGGCAGAAGCCACATAACAGGTGTCTATCTGCACAACCTGCACAGAGTAATTGAAGATTGGCTATAGGAAGACATTTCCACAGGCCATTGTTGGGGTCAAACAGGGACTCCTCACAGAGAGTCTGTAACCCTTTCTTGACTATTCTGCAGAAACACACACACACACACACACACATACACATACAGACACACACACAAACACACCCTTCTGATTGATGCAGGGATGAAAGCATCTCTAAGGAGAACAAAGATCAGCGTTATCTTGAAGCTCAGCATGCCCTGTTGTGTTTGAATTGAGGCTATTGCTCTTCTAGTTTTGCTTAAGATCACACAAAATGTAAGCACATGGACAACATTTACCTGAGAAGCAAATGCTAATGCAGCCTGCCTGCCTGCCTGCCTGCCTGTCTGCTTGCCTGCCTGTGCCGGTGGGAGAGAAGCACCATGAATCAGGAGACACTGTCTCCCTGAATCCAGCATCCTGTCTGCTTCCCTCAGTGGAGCTGTGCGCCTTTTTGTGCAGCTCCAGAATCCCACAGTCACTCCATATGGGACCGCATGTGTGTTTATTTTATAGTGTTGGGGTTCATGGACTCAATGTTCTTCTGCCTCCTTTTTCTTAGTCTGTTAGAAGTCTTATAAATATCCATAGTTTATCTACAAATATAATTTGATTTGAAGTTAGCTTCCTTTCTTTCATTTCTCAGAAAATTATCTATAATTTTATATATTTAGGAAGTACAGCTCGAAGTTTCAGGACTTGCATACACTGTGTGATAATCAAGTCTGTATAATTTGCATCTGCATTCCCTCTATATTTATTATTTGTTTGTGATGAAGGCAATCAGAAAACTCCCTTCCTTCACACAGAGTGGTAGGTTCCAGTCATCTCTGAATCAAAAGGCTGAGACAGGTAGGAGTCCATCTAAGGCCAGCCAGTGCTATTTGGTAAGTTCAAAGCCAATGTGGCCTGCAGAATGAGATACTGTCTCAAATTCAGAGCTGAGGATATAGCTCCATAGTAGAGCACTTACCTAACATGCCCAAGACGTTTTATTTGACTGCCAACACTAAAAGAAGAAATGTCAATCTTATTATTATTTTGAAGTTGCTAGTAAATGGTTGGAGGCCGGTTTATTATCAATTGAAATTTGAATCAAATAGTATTTTTGGAGTCTAAAAACTTAAGCAAAGAAAATCTTTGACTTGAAATTCTCAAGTTGATGAGATCAATAGAAGGAAGAAAGGTAAGAAGAAAGATGGTATTGGAGTATGAGGGGAAATATGCTTAAAATTACTAATTATATACACATGTGAAATGGACTTGTATAACCTGGTTAAAATAATACGTTTTTAAATTATAGAGGCAAATTGACAAGAAATAAGAAAAATGGAGAATAAAAGAAAAAAATACTAAGCAAAAACAATGATAAATTTAAAGGTCTTTTTTTAAAGATTAGAAGTAATATAATTCTCCAAAGAAGGACTTTTCTACAACAAAATAACATGTTAATTTTCTAATATTAAAAAAATGGTACTAGAATAAAAATGGTACTAAAAAAACATAGTCAGACATGCAAGAAGAAAGACAATCATACCTTGAAACTCATTTACAAATATATTCATTGGAATAATATACTGAAGAGTGAAGAACAAGAACAGCTTACTCAAAATAGTAATATACTATATTGAAAAGAGGGGGAAAGCTATGGTCATTGTATTAAAAAAGCTCAGAAGGTCAATGCTAAATATATCAAAGACAGTGATACACAATCCACAAAGGATAAATGCCAAAGAAATAGCTTTAAATGGCAAAGGAGGTCACCAATTGGAAGGGATCTAGCAGGCAGCAATAGGAAATGGGTAGAAATTGCTAGAATTCATAATTAGTTCTGAAGTAATGTTTAGTTTTTAATATCACATGTATGTACTATGTTGAGAATGTTTTAATTTACTTAAACTACGTAATTCTATCCAGCAAAAGTCCAATGCCTAAAGATGTAACTGGCCTTTGCAAAATAAAGACTGAATGTTTAAAAAAGAAAGAAAGAAGGAGAGAAAGGCAAGAACACAAAGGCATGGTCTTCATCATGGAGGTGCCCTCATCGAGATGTGTGCAGTGAAATGAAGGAAACTCCCAGGAGAGTGTCATGTCCTACCAACACTCAACAGCATGAGCTCTAGGCATTAGTGACAATTGAGGGAGAGTGTGTGGTAGATAAAAGCTCATCAGAATCGCCTTGCCTGGACCAAACCCTTGATGGCAGCAGAGCAATGATTGAGTAAAGGGCCCCCATCCAGAGAGACATCTCAACTTTAGAATAATAATATGTCCAACTTTAAAGCAGGTCTCAAAAAGCAAGAGAAAACATTTAGTAGAGAGGAGACATTCACCGGAGTCAGGATAAAATAAAGTTTCCAGAGACTGGGAAATTTAGCTGTTGTTTATTGGTTTGTTTTCAGAAATGGAATCAGCACTTGGCATATGAGAGGAAGTCAGCAGTAGTGAGTGTTTAGATGGCCATAAGAATAAAAGACATCTCAAAGGAAAAAAAATTACCAACTTCTTCAGAATACATAGCTCAGCTGTAATATCCTTTGATAAAACTGTGCCATAAACAGTTGGGGGAAATGTATTTCCTCAAGTAGTAACAGTAGTTGGCTACAGGGAAATACCTCAAATTCCCACCTCAAATGTTCAGCTAACTTGTAGAGTCCATAGCTTGTAGTATAATGAGTGCTAGTCTGTAATAAAAGGCTCAGATATGATCCAATATAGCCTGGCATTTTGTTAGTATTTTAGCTTTAGTAAATCTCCAAATAAAATATTTTGAGTATTTTTAATCAACATCACTAATTAATATAATCAATTAAAATTATCATCAATATGCAGCAATATCTATACAAACTAGATATTTTATACAATCCAGGCATGTTTTTAACTGTTACCTTGAAACAAACTGTTCTTTTTTTAGGTTAAATGTATTACACAAGAAAAACTTCTTAACAAAGAGGAAATGGTTCAGAATGTCTGAGAAGCTTTAGTACAAAAATGTCTGATAAGCTTTATTGCATAGCCCTTACTGGGCAACAGTTGTCTTATTACCCTATCCACATAATCAGATTATGATAATAAGAGAAAGACAGAGATGCTCAGCTAGTTTTCTAACTTCTTTTCCTCGTCTGTATTTCTTCCTTTTAAAATCTCCTTTGTGCCCACCTGATACCCATCTGATGAACATAACTATTTTAAAAACAAAATGCCATTCACTGAAAATTCCTTACTGATTTATGCTGGAATTAACTGAGCAAAGCCACACACATACCCCATCATAGCCACCACCCTACTAGAGAGACTTGGAAATTTTAAAGCTTACAGGGAGGAGTTTCCCTGCTGCAGGAAGTATATGTCTCTTCTCCCGGTTCCTCACTTGATGTACTTTTCACTGATGTTGAACAGCACATGGCTGGCATCTGTTTATGCGCAAGCATTTGTCATTGTGTAAGACATGTATGAAATTTTCTGCATATGGACATTTCTGAGAATCAACACAGGCTATGTCTTTTTTATGGAACCGTTAATCTGAGCCAAGTAGTGGGAATAACTACAATATTAGCATAAAAGAGATGTGTATCTTGGTTACAGCAAAGGTGGACATGCACATTTCAGATAAACTTATATGCTGACATAATTATCTCCCTTTTTATGGTGTATGCTGCAGCTTACAACATGGATTCGTAAGCAGCATATTGTCACATTCTCAGTCTGACCTTCAGCATGAAGTGTTATTATCCCATTTTAAGAAGCGACAGTCCAGAAAGGTTGAAGCATATGTTTTTATGATTAAACTCTTTTTCAATCTAAGGCATCATTCTAGTATTCTTAAAGCTTTATAAAGCCAAGAATGGTGTTGAACACCTGTAATCCTGACTCTTAGAAGATGGGCACAAAAGTTTTGTGAATTTGATGCCAGCCTAGGCCATCTAGAAAGGTATCGTCTAAGAGAGAGGGGGTGGGAGGGAGAGAGAGAGAGATGAAGAAAGGAAGGAAGGAAAGAAGGAAGGATGGAAGAGAAAATAAACACATGCCTTCAACAAAATTACATTAATCATTTTTCTATTTATCTTTTCAACAAGTATTTGCTATTTCATGAATAATGAAAATGGCTTTTATAAGTTGTGCCATTTTCTTTGTATTTTATGTTTGATCATTCTTGAGTATAACAAGAATTGGTTGCAAATACCCTGCTTCAATTAAATATATTAGTAGAACATTCTTATCTTGATTCAAGGAAATGTCTTAGTAAGACAGATACATAATTCAGCATTACTCACAGTATTGTTTTTCCTTTCATTCAGTATGTGATGCTAAGTACTTTACCACTGTCTGGGATAGTGTTAGAGGTCCAGATGAGAAGAATCATCTGGCCCTTCTCTGTGAGAGACATATTGTAATCCAGTGTAAACATGAGATGCACAAGAACAATAAAAGCACATATTCTGAAACTGAAAGACAAAGATATCAGAGGCTGCCAGGCAAGTAACCATCTGCTTGAACAGCAGGGAATCCTTCACAGAGGATCAGCCCAAAGTGAGTCTTACTGGGTGAAAAAGAGTTACTTACATATATACTAAGGAGGATGGAGGAATATTACACAATAGTAGGTTGATCCTTAAAGGTGTACAGAGAAATGTGAACTGGAAGACACAGTGAGATCTCTGGTGGAAGCAGAGATATTAGGAAGCCTATGGAATACGAATCTGGAGAGGTCACCCCAGAGTTGTTTTCTAAATCCTGAAGTTTGCATGGCCCCAGGAAATCCAGAGAGCCCTGAGAAGATGAGAACAGGGGGGGAACATCATCAGAGCAAACAACTGTCAATCATTCAAGAAGAGTGCTGAGAGAATAAAAATTCTGCAATTACACACAGAATGAGTCTCTAGAAGACAGCAAGAAAAGGAGACGGCAACTAAATAGGAACAACAGAGATTTGAGAATGGAGTGGTAGAGGCCAAGGATAGAGACATTATTCCCAATGGTATACAATATTACAAAATGCAAAACAGTCAGAAAATAAGATTATATGTGTCTATGATTCCACACACACTAGAGTAAAAAATGACATAAGCTGTGTAGACTGTGCCCATGGAGTCCTTCCTTAGTCCTGGATGATCAAGGTCATCATAAGATATTATGTATTTTTTAAGAGAATTTCTGATTCTGGTGGAATTAGGCAAGAGTAAAGAGGCATGCAGTTACTGCTTATGGAGCAGTTCTATGGGTGAGACATTACCTAAGCAACAAGGGCAAGTAAAACACACAGTAGGCAGAATTGTTATCTACATGGAGTGCTCTCTCCTTCTACTGTGGAAATCATTCAACATGCTATAGAGAGGAGCAGTGCAATGTGTGGTTGTGACTTTACTCATTGCCATGGCAAATATCTAACAAAAATGGCTTAGGGAAGGAGCAGTTTATTGGACTCACATTGTGATATATAGCACTTTACCACTGTCTGGGATGGTGTTAGAGGTCCAGATGAGAAGCTATTGTGATATATAGTGTATCGTGGCAAGGAAAACAAGGCAGCAGGGGCATGAGGTCCTGATCGCATCCTGACAGATCAAGAAACAGAGATGAGTCAGGAAGTAATGCTGAATATAAGCTTTGATGCACCAGTGTCACTTCCTCGGGTATTCCCTACACCCTAAAGATCCTGTGACCTCTCAAAATAGTGCCTCCAGCGAGAACTAAGTGTTCCAACGCATGCACCTATGAAGGACATTTTATATCCAACCTGAAATATTCAACCCCTCACATGAATAATTTATTGCAATGTCGTGATTCCAAAATACATTCAATCATACTTCATGGGTCCACACAGTCTTAGAGTTAGCTCAAACACTGTTAAAAAGTCTAGAATCCAAAATTTCTTTTAAAATTACTAGCCATAAACTTCAATGAAAAAAAACAAAACAAAGCACAAAACAGTTCCATAATCTCAACACAGGGTAAAACATTTCCCATTCCAAAAGGGAGGAGGGAGATGGGGAAAATAATAGGCAAGGCTGAAACCTAACAGGACAGACAGCAAATCCTGAATCTCCATGTCTGGCAGCTGACCCCTGAAGGGTTGAACCACTTTGTGTTGCTGGTACTATCTATTGCCTGTAATTTTCTCAGGGGAACATTCATCTTTCTGACATTTCCAATATCCTCGGGTTTAAACTGCTGCTTGGGTTTTACTTTTATGGCTTCATACAAAACCTACTTGATAGACCTATGCAAAGAATTTGACCCTGTTGGTGGTTTTCTGGTAACTTGGTACCAGATACCATAGCCCCCTGACTCTTTCACTTCACATAACTACAAAAGCAGCACCAAAATCACAGAAGATGCCAGATTCTGCTACAAACAGGAAATGTAGCCTGGTCCCCTGAGACCATTGGGTGCATCTACCTATGTGTGTCTTTGTGTACCTGGTTAAATGATACCTAGGTAACTGTTTTCCACCAGGGGATTTTATTTCTAGCATGATATTCTACCTGTTCAGGTAATTCATATATATATATATATATCTTCTCTTATTCACTGTAAATCTTTTTAAATGCATGTTCAATAGCTGTGACTCAGCTGTTATGCTGTCTTGTGTGGTGATATTTCATATTTAATAAAACCTGAAATATTCAAGAGATTAACATACAGTCAAAACTTAGGAAGACAGCACAGGAAGCATCCATCTTTACCCTACAGGCCTAGAATCTCTGGCAGACTTTTCAGTGAAGCAGGAAATTTGAAGTACTATTCCATCCATTTTGGTAAGGTTTGTCAGTCACTTCTCCTTGTGTCCTGTAGAATATCTGGGAGTATTCTCTGTGAAGAAACGATCTAAAGGACCATCTCAGACTGTTCTGGCAATGTTCCAGAGGTCACTTTCCTATGGGTCCTGCATGTATAGTTTGTATTGTATACTGTCAAGCAGTCAAGGCAAGAACAGTCTCTTACCCAATGTCCAAACTTTGCCAGAAAGAAAGTGAACTCCATATAGTTTCTTTGATGCTCATCATCCTCTTGAAGGATAATGGTGCTTCCAGGAGCAGACATGTCTCACCATCCAGAAAAGTCTAAAGTTTTAAAACATTTTAAATGCCATATTTTGTAGGCCTTTTGATGTGTTTGAAGATTACCTATCTAATTGAAATGTAACCTTGTATATCTAAAACATCTAACTAATATGTCTGTAAGTTTATCATAGATGGCTATTAATTCATAGTTCTTAATTACACATTACAATTTTAAATGATTTATATAAATATAATACTTTAAACAAAAGTAGAAATATACATACAGCATAGCAAACAAAATTAACCTCAAATTTCTATTAATAAACCAAAATTCATACCAATATAAAGTATTTTGAGATTAGCAAGTGTTTTCTAAATCAATGTGGACTCAATAATCTATCTTCTGAAATATCATTTCTATATCATATTCCTTACCTTCACACTCAAAATATTGACTCTGACAATTAACCATTTATAGTGAAAACAAACACTTGCAAACAGTATTTTGTGAATTTGGGCACAGCTTTCCATAAACTACTTCCTGCTAACTGGGGGCACTGGAAATCTTATGGAGATCCTGAGAAAACTTTGAATTATGATTGAATCTTAGCTGCAGTAGTCTATGAAGCTGCATCATTTCATCTAGTTGCTTTCTCTGGCTCTTGCTCAATTAAACCATATTAGACTGAAAGCAATCCACAGGTTCTCATCTTCTGTGGAAACAAAAGCAGAACCTTTTTTCCAAAGCAACCTATCCTTAGACCTAAATTTCAAAGTCAATATACCTTTAAAATATATATGTTGATTTAAGTTAACAGCCTTTATAATCCAATGTCTTTCTTCAGTTAACTCATTAACAGTTAAAAAATTAAAAGAATACATAATAACATGCATAATCCAGACTCTGTGTATTTTCTATCTTTACATTGCTTAGTATATTCAATTATTCTATTTCTCTTTTTTGAAGACTTTTTCTACACTTTTTCTTTTTCTTTCAAACCCACATACATCTTACACACATTGTAACCCACTTATAGGATTTTTATCTGGATCTGTTTTATTGCATATCTCTAACCATTTTTTAAAATATGTAGCTAGGATCCTGACTGCTAAATCCCCCATGCTCAGCTTTTCAATGTAGTAGAGTCATACTTACTTCCCCAATTCTGGAAAGCAGTATTAAATAGCATGAAGCTATGTTTTTGAGCAGACTGATGTACTCCCAAAGCAGTGGCTTGGAGGAGCATCTTAGTACTGCAGCCAGTAAAAGAGACTGCAGAAATCATCCATGCCTCTCAGCTCATGGTGGAAGGAGTCTCTGCATGAAACTGTGAGACAAGGAAGCCCTGTATGGCTCTGTGTCTGTGTGCCCAGAATCTTTTTAAAGCTTTTTCACTGAATGATGGTGGACATTGTTTGTATCCAGGAGTTTCTTGCCTGTCTGGCCCACAGTTCAGAGGAATCTTTCCTGCCTGTGGTCCTACAGCCCTTTATAAACTAATTACTCAGAGGCTTATACTAATTACAAGCTGTTTAGCCTATGACTCAGGCTTATTGTTTCCTAGCTCTTATAGCATAACTAAACCCATCTTTATTAATCTATTGTTTTGCCATGTGTCTCATAGTTAACCTGTACTTTTACATCTTGCCTTCCTGGGAGTATTGCAGCATTTTTATCTAATTCTGCCCTCCTTCTCCTTTGTTTATACTCAGATTTCCTGACTGTCTTTAAGATGCCTTATCATAGGTCAAAACAGCCTCTTTATTAACCAAGGATATTCACACCATGCAGAAAGACATCCCACATCATCTCTTTTATTCACTATGGAACCTTGACACACCAGGCTGTACCAGCATATTCAGGGCAGATCTTAACTCTTCAGATAATCCTGTCTGGAAAAGGTTTAGCCAAGGATGTATCTAAATTAATACATTCCATACTTATTTCTTAATCCAATCAAGTTGTAAATAGAAATCAATCATCATAGAATATAGATGCTAAGAGTCTAATGACCAACTAATATAAAGGAAAATATGCTGAAGAGAATTATTAATTTATTTTAAATGATTAGGAATAAAATTTGGGAGATATCTAAAAGGAATATAGGCATGGATCAAATGCTTATCTCAAAAAGCAGTGACCTGATCAAAGAGATCTGGGTGTACAATTGCCTTCCCTACCCAAATAGTTTTCTTAGTGTATTCCAGGAAGAGCCTGACACCACACCATGGTGGCTGGGAGAATCAAACAAGAAACAAAGAGATGAGTGAGAAAGTAAAGGGAAAATATCTATAGTCATCTAAGGCCATATCTATGGTCATAACTATCTTTCTAGTTACTTGAAGTAGCATGGAAACAAGTGGCAATAGGATTGGAGGAGGTGAGAAATCATTAATAGCTGGCATGACTCAGAATGTTTGGGATATCAAGTCATATTTAAGACAAGATTTAGAAGACAAAGGTAAGATACTTGCATAGGAGTAGAAGGGTGAATAATCTGTGTCTATAACAAAGTAAATGAAGAAAATATCAGGAGGCAAAAGTGAACATGAAAAATGCTTGTACAGACAATCTGATTATATAAAACACTGGTAGCAGGGTGATTGAAAAGTGAACTTCAGAAGTGAGGCAGTCTCAAACAGGGAGTCACTGAAGGCCAAGCTAATTCCTGTCATGAAGCTGGTTGAGTGGCCCTAGGGTAGGCAAGGCATTTTGGAAAGTTCCATTTAAAATGAATGGAAGAGAGGAAAATAAGAAGCAGTTTAACAGTCAGCTTCATAAGATTTAGAATGACCATGAAAACAGATCTTTGGGAGTGCCTATGAAGATTATCTAGATTATGTCTATTGAGTTACAAAGGCCTACCCTGAATTAACAGAGTAGAAAGGAGAAAGACAGCTGGGCACATCCATATCTCTTTGCTACCTTACTGTAGATGCCACGTGTCCAACCACTTCCTTAAGCTCCTATTGCTGTCACTTCCCTGCTGTGATGGACTATAACCAGGAAGTGTGAGCCTAACAAACAGACCCTCCTTTAAGTTGCTTATATCAGATATTTAATCACAGCAAAGAGAAAAGCATCTAATGCCATCAGAAAGACAAGATGAGAGGTGATCATAATGGAGCAGTTGATAGGCTTACAAAGCCCATGACTGAAGTCCTGGCAACTGAAATTGAAAGACAGCCACATGCATTATGCTAAGAAGACAGCATGCAATACTAAGAGACCTGAGAATGTGGAGTCATAATGGAAAGGGTGAGGCCCACATCAACAGCATTCATAAAAATTACAGAGGAAAGTAGGTGTGAAGAGTGAATGAAGAGTGGCTAGAAATACAGGACATCAGAAGATGATATTCTATAAAAAGGTGAAGACAGAAGAAGCAGAGACAGGATAAATAAGAACACTCTTTGGGATAAAATCCTGGTTTGGTTATCTTTGAATAACTCCCTCACCAAGCATAGCAACTGAGTTTCTGTGAGTTATTGTGGCATAGATGAAAGGCAAGTGTATCTAGAGTTAGTGTGGGCTATAAAACAATGAAAGACAGGTGAAATCCCATACTTGCATATGTACTGTTATCCAGTAAGCAAAGCAAACAAATAAATAAAGGAGCAAGAATCAGGAACTTTCAGAAAACAGTGCTAAGTTTATTTTAGATAAGAACTAATGGAAACCTCAAGGCTTAGAATGTAGAGACTGTAAGAATGCAGGAAGGGAAATGAAATGCTCTTGGTTCCCAGATCTTACAAGCACAATGTCAGTAAGTCACTGTAGTGATATGTTATATATTTAATAAAACCAGTCTATAATATCAGAGAAGAGATCTACCACAGTTAATCCAAGAGTGTTAGAGAGTGGTAACTCAGGCCTTTAATCCCAGCATGGGGAATGACCAGGAGTGATGACCTTTACTCCCATAACTCCAGAGATGGAGAACTTTCTGTGTTTCTGTGAGTTCAAGACATAACTACCAAACAGTAGTAGCTCACCTTTAATCTTAACCTGGATGGGATACAACTGGGCAAAGAAAGTATTTAAGGCAGGCATAGGAAGACAGATTATTATTCTATAGAAGTGATGAGGAGTAGGGCTGAGGAAGCTGGAAGAGGGCAGGGTGAAATTTACTTGTGGTCTATTTCTCTATGATATTCCAGCTTTATCCTAATATCTGGCTCTGAGTTATTTAATAACAACCAGAATTTGTGCAACATTTGGCATCTAACTTTGAGGCACGAAATCCACTCCCCCATCCACCTCCAACCAAAAAGGCCACTTCCTGGCCTGAGCAACACATGGCTGGAGGAGTAATTATCAGCTGATTAGGTTTTCTTTTCTGAGTTAGTCCCTAGACTTAGGCAGACCAGCCACACCCACACATGTTTCCTTTTCATTTTCATCTGGGTAAGTTTTTTAGACAGTGGACTCCTTCTCCTCGTGAGCTGTAATTTTTTTTCTTTTTGGACCCCTCCTTGGGCTGCTATCAGGTTAAGTAGCTACCCCACTTCACAGTCACCTGAATCATCACTGACAATAAAATTGGTGAGTAAACCAGGTGTTTTTAAAACGAGAAATTTTTTAAAGGGAATGGAGAGTGTTTGATCTTCCTGTAATCTTACTCTAGAAGATTTGATATTGGAGCCAGTAAATCAAAAGATAAAGTAGATGGGACTATCATGTTTATCATATTGTTTATTATGAATATTTTTTGTTTGATTTCTGTTTTATTATTTAAAAAGTCAGTCAATGTGAATGCTAGGAAGAAAGTCTTTAAAAGCCTGTAGAGAGAGAACACAAAGATATTCAAACACAAACAGAGTGTCAGCAATGTCTGCTAAGATTATACAAAAACAGCCTAAAGTTATCAGACAGCCAACATTAATATATCCAGTAACCTTAAAGAAATTTCAAAATGATAAAAACTGTACAGAAGCTAGTTGGGCTCTTGTACAAATGTTAGAATTAATAAGAGTCAAGGAAGCAATTATGACATGTGGGATTCACTCAACATTTGTAAGGCAAATATAAAATAGCTGGTCATAGTGTAACCAGATCATGCCTAAGGACTGGTTAGAGATGGTTACTGCTGCTTTAGAGGCTGTGCCACTTTTACCATGGGAAAAACATGGTGGAAGGAGGAGGCTAAAAAACAACAGAACAAAGAAGCAGAGCCAGAGGCACAGAAGTCTCCAAAAACTGACTTCTTGGTAAGGGGATTATGATGATATAGAAAGGCAAACATTAGGCAATGAGCATACCCTGGGTTTATGCCATATGGCAGCATTAAATGCATGGGATCAAATTGAAGAGACAGGAAAGAAAATTGAATCCTTCACAAAAGTAATTCAAAGCCCCAAAGAAACTTTTACAGACTTTTTGCAGAGATTAACTGCAGTGGTAAACAGAATGGACCAGATTTAGAAACTAAGCAAATAACAATGGAATTGCTGGCTTTTAGGAATGCTAATTCACATTGTAAAAGAATAAGTAGGCCATTACAAAGCAAGGGCAGAACCAGTGGAGGATTAGATTTGTGAGACAATTAATCTAGAACTTTATGACTCTGATGATAACTGGGTAGGAGAGATTATTTCTAGAGGTATAAGAAAAATTATAAAGCAAATATTTTGGCAAGCTTCAATTAATGAACAAAGGCCAAAATTAAAAGTACAAACAAATGATGTTATTATTGAAAGTTTATTGGACACAGGGACTAATGTGAGAATAATTTCACCAGACTCTTGGCATCCAAATTGGCCCCTTCAGGAGGTAAATGATGTTATCCTAGGTAAAACAGAGTGGAAAATGCCTTGAGTGTCTAGGAAAGACAGAGAAGAATGTTAAAGCCATAAATGGCTAACATTGCTATAAATTTATGGGAATGAGATTTACTACAACAATGGAATATGCAGATTAACATTCTTCCAAACACAGAAATAAATCATAAACTGACACATATTTCCAGGATAAATATTCGGAAGTATTATGAGAATAGTCACAAACCACTCAGGCTGTACAGAAATAAAGCACAACAGCTGCTGATCTTTCAAAGACACCCATAGCTCTAGCGTTAAAATGGCTAACACAGAAGCCTATATGGATTCATCAATGGCCTTTAACAAAAGAGAAATTGTAGGCCTTAGAGCATCTGGTACAGAAGCAGTTAAATGCTCAGCATATTGAAGAATCAACCACTGCTTGAAATTATTCTTTATTTGTCATTAAAAAGAAATTTGAAAAGTGGAGGATGGTAACAGATCTAAGGGCAACAAATAAGGTGATCCAGCCACTGGGTTCTCTACACTCTAGAATTCCTTTGCCTTCTCTGTTACCAAAAGAATGATCTATAATAGTTATTGATTTAAAAGACTGCTTTTTTATAATACCTCTACAAGAACAAGACAAAGAAATATTTGCCTTTACTATGCCCACTTATAATCTCAGCCTGTAGACAGATGTCAATGGAGGGTTCTTCCTCAAGGAATGCTTAATATCCCCACTCTGTGTCAATATTTTATAGAAAAGCTATTAGAACAGATATATAACAAATTCCCACAATCTATAATTTATCATTACATTGACAACATTTTATTGGCTGATTCAAATATTGATACCTTAAAAAATGTTTGAAGAATCAAAAATATTTGCATGTGTGGGTATTACAAACTGTCCCAGAAAAAATACAAAGAGGACATTCATTAATTATTTAGGTTACAAAATAGGTCAACAAAAAAATTACATTCCAAAAGGTACAAATCGGGAGAGACAGATTGGAGACACTTAATGATTTTCAGAGATTACTAATAGACATTGCCAATTTACAAACCACTATTGGAATAAAAAATGATGAACTGGATAATTTTTTCAAAATCTTAAATGGTGACAAGGACTTACATAGTCTGAGAGAATTGTCACCTGAAGCTGAGAGAGCGTTTGCTTTGACAGAAAAGAAATTACAGGATGTGCATATGGATCATGTGGATCCAGACCTTAATTGCATTCTAATTATCTTGCAATCTAAGCATTCTCCTACAGAAATTTTAATGCAAAGAGAAAAATGTGTTGGAATAGATATTTCTACCACATAAACTGTGCAAGAAATTAAAGACATGTGGAAAAGATTTCTTTCTGAATTTATTTTTAAACAAAAATTAAGACTTTGTCAATTGACAGGAATGGACCCTGCAGAAACTGTTTTACCTTTAACTAATAAATAAATTGACCAATTATGGGCAGAAAGTAAACCTTGGCAATGAGCCTCTAGTAATTTGAGGGGAGACATTAACAACAAATATCTTCAAAGCAAAATAATTGAATTTCTAATGAAAACTAACTGGATTCTGTGGTGATATATACAAATATAATAAAAAAAAACCTGGAATATCAAGAGATCAACCCACAGTCAAAGAGTAGACAGACATATCTCAAGAAGTTCTTGATCTTTAAGTAACTAGGCAGACATAGCTCAGGCAGTTCTTGAGTTTTGAGTATAAAGCCAAACAGCTGGGCTTCAATGGCACACACCTTTAATCCTAACAAAGGAAAAGCTTGAGAGTGGTGAACTTAATCCCATAACTCCAGAGACAGAGAATCTTCTGTGTTTCTGTGAGTTCAAGGCTTACTACCAAATAAAGTAGCTCATGCTTTTAATCCTAACCTGGATGGGATGTAGCTGGTGAGAAGGGTATTTAAGGCAGGTATAGGAAAACAATAATGAGGGAGAAGCAACCAGGAGTGATGCTGAAGAAACTGGAAGATAGCTGGGTGAGATTTGACTGTGGTGTTTCTTCTCTCGATATTTCAGCCTTTCCCTGATATCTGGCTCTGAGTCTCTTTCAGTAAAATCAGAATTTGTGCTACAGGTTTCCTCTTCATGCTGTACCAGATAAACCAATTTCTGGAACCCCTACACTTTATAATGATGCAAACAAATCAGGAAAGGCAGGATATAAAACAGAAAATGTAAGTGAAGTGACTCATAGCCCTATAATTATGTTCAAATGTCAGGATTATATGCTATCATGATGGTATTAATGGATTTAACCAAACTTCTTAACATAGTCACTTGCTCTCAGTATGCAGAAAATGTTATTTTATATATTGAAACTGCTGATTTTATTAATGATGAGTCAGAATTAACTTCATTTTTTATTCTGTTACAAGAAATAATCAGGACGAGGAATCATCTGTTCTATATAACACATATGGGTCTGCCAGGTCCTTTAGCACAAGATAATGATGAAACTGATAAATAATTAATAGGAAATATGCTAGAGGTCTCAGAGTCTCATAAAAAAAAAATCATGTCAATAGCAAAGAATTAAAAGAACGATTTCTCTATCACTTGGCAACAAGCCAAAGAAATTGTAAAAAGATGTCCCACCTATTTCTTCTATAACCAAACTCCATTGCCAGCAGGAAGTAATCCTAAAGGTATACATAGAAATGAAATCTGGCAGATGGATGTATTTCATTTTATGGAATTTGGAAAATTAAGATACGTATATCATACAATAGTCAGTTTTCAGGATTTCAATAGGCAACTGCTTTGAGTTCAGAAAAGGGGCTGATTCTGTAATCATATATTTGCTACAAGTTATGGCCATCATGGTAATACCTGTAAAAATTGAGACTGACAATGCTCCAGCATATGTCTCTAGTAAAATGAAACAATATTTTGCTTATTATAATATAAAGCATATTACAGGAATACCACACAATTCTACAGGGCAAGCAGTCATAGAGAGATCAAATCGAACTCTAAAGGATATACTAAATAAACAGAAACTTATTATAACAAAGACCCCTAGAAATAGACTACATAATGTTTTATTAACTTTGAATTTTCTCAATGCTAATAAGAAGATAACAATAGCTGCTGAAAGGCATTGGACTATAGAAAAAACAACTCAGCTAAATTAGCCTATCTACTTCAAAGATGTGCTGACCTCAGAATGGAAGCCAGGATATGTGCTATGTTAAAAAAGGGGTTTTGCTTTTGTTTCCATAGGTGAAGAAAAGTTATAAATACCACCAAAATTAATAAAGACTTGATTTGAAGAGAGAAACTTCATAAAAATAAGAATTGATGGCTCATCCACCCATATTACAATTCTTAAAGTTGAAAGAAAAACAAAGGGTTGGGGCATGGTTTTGTTTTTGTCTTTACAGAAAACTAAAAATACCCACCTTCACCTTCAAGATGCTAAAAGACCTTGCACATCTAGGCATCTAAAGCAGAAGGGAGGCTATCCAGAAAAATTCACAGGCAAAAAAATATTGGACCTACTGTTACCAGTATATTCAACAGGGTAAAATCTCATTGCTTAATCTCTACATATCTTTATTTGTAAGAGAAGTTGAAGTCATAGTTTAGTTACAATTTAAATCTGGCTTTAGGTTTGAAGTGTTGCCATCTCCTCTTCTAAACCCAAGCATACTTGTCAAAGGAAAATGCAAAATCTCTGTACCATATCAGAAGAGCCACTGAGCAAGAAAGTACTCATGCCTTGACTGCTGACAGTATGATGTTCAAAATGAACAAGCAGGAGAAACACACACAAAAAAAGAATTGCCAAAACTTGCCAAGACAAGGTAGGAAGGTCTTTGAGAATATCCTGCTTTACAAAAAAGTCTGTCAGACATGCTAGGCCTATAGGCCATTGATGGATGTTTCAGCCATAGAGAACTTTGGGTAACTGTCCAGGCAGTCAGCTGTTTCGTTCCTTACATTTTTTGAAAGTTGCTAACTTGCCCACGCTGTTTACTTAGTTAATACTATTTCCTTCTTGTGTCTCTGAGGGAGTTGAAGATGAGATAGTTATATTTTTCTAGTAACAGTTTTAGAAAAGAAACTCACTTAGAAGTTAAAGTGTATGAGCTTGAAAGATATCAAAATATAGTTTTTAGTTAGTAATATAAGTTAGATAGAAAGTGAATAAGGTATAATCCTTTGGACTCACCCAAATAGGATAAACAATGGAATTTTGTTTTGAATTTGTCAATTGTTAATGTACTGGACATTACTCATGTCATTATTGTTTATATATATATATATATATATATATATATATATATATATATTGTATATAATTGTTGTACCTATTGTATATGGGTTTTCTTATGTTAGTTGTAATCTTTTTTTTAATTTTTGACACAATTGGAGATATGTGATGATATGTTATATATTTAATAAACCAGTCTGGAAAGTCAGAGAACAGATCCAACCACAGTCAATCCAGGAAGATCAGAGAATGGTGACTCACCTTTAATCCCAGCATGGGGAAAGACCAGGAGTGGTGACCTATGCCTTTCATCCCATAACTCCAGAGAAACAGATCTTTCTGTGTTTCTGTGAGTTCAAGATCTAACTACTAAGTAGTAGTAGTTCTCACCTTTAATCTTATCCTGAATGTGAAACAAATGAACAAAAAGTATTTAAGGCAGGCGTAGAAAAACAGATTATTATTCTATAGAAGTGATGAGGAGTGAGACTGAAGAAACCGGAAGATAGCTTGGCTGGTGATATTTGACTGTGGTCTGTTTCTTTTCTATGATATTCCAGCTTTTTCTCAATATCTGGCTCTGAGTTATTTAATATCCAGATTTGAGTTTCTTTTAATAACAACCAAAATTCGTGCAACAAGTCATTGTGGAGAAAAAAAAAGACCTTTCTTCTTTTGGTTTGTTGTTCAGGAGAAAGGGATCAATATCTCCTGAAGAGCTTCTTTAAACAGTATCAGAATATCAAACTTTCTGCTGCCTTCTTCATGACCACAGGGAAATCTTTCTGTTGCTTTTACACAGCTTTATTTAGGGCTAGAGAAGAGCCAGCTGTCTATTGTTCAAGTTCACATTTTAGCACATGATAGAAATTCACACATTCTGTATGAGGCCATCACGAGAAGCCATCCTCAGTGTGGGACTTCGGCAAAAAAAATATAAATAAATAAATAAAACTGATTCCAGGACAAACATGCTTTCCAGAGAGGCAAGGATTTTCAAAACAAAGAAACCAGTCAGCCAGAAAATGGATCTATGTTTTAAGTGTTTACCAATGGAAGATGTCTGTTGGAAAGCTGAAGACAAGCCATCAGCATCATCCTTTTTGATGCCTGTTTTGCTAGATCAAGAGAAAAAAAAAAAAACACTACGATCCCTGGCATTTTCTTGTAATTAGAATAAAGGCCTACCTCTCTGCCCACAACCAATGATTAGTTTAAAAACTCAGAGTCTTTGGGCCAGGATGTCTCCATCAGTAAAATGTTTGTTTCACAGGCATGAGGATCTATGTTTGTATGGACCCCTGACACCTAAGTAATAAACCAGATGAGGTGGAATGCCCATGCTGGGAGCAGAAGGATTGTTAGAGTTTTCTGGTTAGATAATCTGGCCAAATGGTAAGCTCCAGGCTCAATGAGAGACCCTGACACAAAAAGCAACATGAAGACCCACTTAGGAAGACACCAATTTTCACATGAGCACATGTGTATGTATACTCACAGACACAAATGCGCGCACGCACACACACACACACACATCAAAAACAGATACATACATACAAAAGGAAGTTTTTAATTTAAAAGAAATTGTCATTTAATATTGAAGAGAAATTTTAAAACACCCTGAGAAACCAATCCGAATTGAGGAGGAGTGATATAGTATATGAGATTTTGGCATACAATTAGATTTACTTAGCTTTATAAACATTAGGAAGACTGCCATGGACTTTGAGATTGCTACAAAGATTTAGAGAGATGTTGCCATTATCATCTACAAGAGAAAGAAGAGAATCACTCTACCGCACAGCTCATTCAAGTTAATTGCACTTACTACTACCTGATATGTATTCACTGCCTGCCTGCCTTACCTGAGCAAGTTTTAACATCCAAGAGAGTAAAGACATTGCTTCATGTACCTATCTATTTCTACAATACATAACAGTGACTGAAAAGTAGTAAGTATTCAATAAATATTAATTGAAAAGATAAACTAGGTTGCTTACTATATGCCCTACATGCTGGTTTGATTAGTTCACCTCCAGGCTAAATTCACATGGAAGATATATTTTCTATATTTACAACTGTATCTATCCTTTTAGACATTCCTCCAGACACACTGGAAATACATGAATTGCTGCTCTTGCAACCAACATTAAATTCACTCCACTACATTTACATTGTGTATGGTTGGAGTTGCTATAGCAATTTTCTTTCCATTTCTATTACATGAGCTAATACCTCACCCAGCATGAACTGGTCTGTGAATGCTGCTAAAACATTAATTTTCTTTCCATCATATGTACTTCTTCATCTTATAATATATTTTAGATTAGAAAAGGGAAGTGTAAGAAAAACACTCAAAAAAAAAAAAAAGAAAAAAGAAAAACACTCAAAGGAATCTCACAAATGCTGATTCCCACAAAAATTAAATGAGAAAACAAAAACCAGAGCACTCTACTTAGCTTTGGGATTGCTGCCTGATTTCATTAAGCATGATCTGATTTCTTTCAGTTCCTAGGAAGCTGCCATCACCATAGCATTTCTTATGAGGTTCATCTCCTTCGAAGAAAAGCACCACACAGTTCTGATAAAGACTCCGTAAGTAAATCTCTGAAATGACAGCTCACAGAGTACTGAATTGAAAATATGTACTGTTGGTGGGAGTGTAAGCTTGTTCAGTCACTCTGGAATGCAGTATGGTGGTTTCTCAGAAAATTGAGAATCAATCTCCCCAAGGACCCAGCAATATCACTTCTGGTGTATATCCTAAAGATGCACAGTAGCACTCCAATGGCATTAGCTCAACTATGTTCATAGCAGCATTATTCATAATAGCAAGAACTTGGAAACAACCTAGATGCCCCTCAACTGAAGAATTGATTAACAAACTGTGGTACATCCACACAATGGAGTACTACTCAGCAGTAAGAAAAAAATGATATCCTGAAATTGCAGGCAAATGGATGGATTTGGAGAATTTCCTCCTGAGTGAGGTTTCACAAACCCAGAAAGAGAAGCAAGGGATGTACTCACTGATTAGTGGACTCAAAAAAATAAAAAAGAAAGAAGAAAGAAGGAAAGAAAGAAAGAAAGAAAGAAAGAAAGAAAGAAAGAAAGAAAATAAAAGCATGCCCAACCTGCAAACCCCAACCACTGAACAGCTTAGGATCAGAAACACTTTGGACTGACACCTAGGATCCCAATCCCCCTAGAGGAACACCTGACTCAGTCTTGATGTTGAGGGGAGAAAACTGCATTTGCCAGGAGTGGAGGCTGAACTAAGCAATATTGGGATCGTGGGACCTTGGGACCACCTGCCCATGGGGGGAATGGGGAGATGTGGAGAAGAGAGGATGACCTAACGTGGTGGGAGGGGCAAGGGACCTTGAATAAGGATATACAAGGATAGAAAATGTGACTTCTTTATTCATGATAATAAAAAATGAAAATATGTGCATATTCCCCAAACTTTGGTTTGTGTGTATATATCGGGGCATTTGTAGACTACAATTCAACGTAAAGAAAAGCAAACAAACGAAACCCCAGTGCTATATTCTATTCTTTAAAACTATCTTTTTTTTTTTTAACAAAGTTCCCTTTTCCTTACATAGTTTCTGTTACATGGAACAAGTTTACTCCCTTTATCCAATTAAGAAAAAGGTAGGAAAAATAAATAAGAACAAAAATAGTTCAATGCTGTCCTTCTACGTTCATTCAATGTGATACGAAGGGTTAAGTTTTGTTAACTTGTATTTTTAAGTGAGACCATGAACAGTAAATTTAAGGGAACCACTTCCTGCCTGAGAAATGTTTCAAAGCTGGTTCTATTTAAGTGTCCGGCCCTATCTCAGAAAGTGAGCCCTGACCAATTCCAGGGAGGAGAAGAGCTTGTCACTGGATCCTCTATAAGTAACTGGAACTATTTTCTCATACAGAAAGTGAGTTACAGAGTCTCCTGTACTGTCTGTCTAAGTACATATAGAGAGGTTTTTAACAATTGACCTCCACATGAGATGCAATATTATCTGCAATAATTGGTGGTAACTCCACCATTTTGTTAATGGGGGACTTCGGCTGAAACTTTCAGTGTTAAATGGCTTCAGGTACACTGACAAAGTGCTGAGAGTTTCCTGTAAACACAGTTAATTTTGATTATCTATTAAAAAATAGAGATAAGAATTCTCACTTAACAACTTATTGACTATTGTAAATAATGTTATAGTCTTAGCTCAGAACTATTTACATCTATGCATTGAAATTATTTTCCCTATTTAGTAAAACTACAAAATTATTTTAATGATAATATAAAGACTTATGGACTGTCAGTTCGCCCGGCTCTGCACATGCATTTAGAATAGTTTACCTTTTTAAACGGAATACATGAAGTTGAAAAGAACATGTTAGCCACATACTCATTTGCATATCAATATGTTTCTATGTGATAGTATATTGGATGACTGTTTCAAAGTCTGATATAAACAAAAAAACTATCATTGTTGTTTCCCAGAAGGACTGAAAGCATTGGGGTTTACTAGGAATTGAAAACTAATTGCCAATAGGTTTCCTTAGGAAGATGATCACTGTCTATAAATACAACTATAGTTCTCAATGATAGTTCTGACTATAACTCAGTTCTATGCTTCTCACATATGCTCAGAAGACAGAGCCAAGTCTGCCTCCTGTTGATACCATTCCCTCTGAATGTACAGATTACAAAGAAATTTTTCTCCAAATATTGTTTTCAATTAATCCTTTTCTGAACATAGTTGTTGATCAAAAGTATACTGAAATCATTTAGCCATTTAAAAATACTATGCTGTCTACTAATAAAGGCTCAAGGTACATGATGAAGAGATATTACTACACTTGCTATAAGTATGAATACAATGAAATATATGAAATAGAAAATAATTTCAATAAATAGAAGTGCAAATATTGTTAATTTAATATCATAATGTTATTAGTGATGTCCTTGCCTCATAGTTAATATTTAGAAAGAGGCTGGTAGTGACTTACTCATGAAATAATTGCATAGTCAGGCTTATCTTTTAGAAGAATTTGTTATGTGATCTCTAAATACTAATAAGAAGAACCTTGAGATGCATATAAAGAATAATGTGAGACTCACAAAAGGCCATATATTGTTGAATTTTTTCTTTTTAGAAGATTTTTTTGTATTTCTAATTAAACAATGTGTATGTAGGCTTGTGCACATGAATGCAGGGCCACGGAGGACAGATATATCATATGTCTTGGAGCTGGAGTTAGAGGCAGTTGTGAGACACCTGACATGGGTGTTAGGACCTGTATTTGGGACTCTTATGAGCTCTAACTACTAAAACATTTCTCCAGCTCCTGTTCTTGCATTATTTATTCAATAGGCTAGCTTTTTAGATTTTAGCATGACTGTTTGTACAAGGGTGTGTAATTACCAGTGACATCACCAATCATCTCAAGAAGTAAAATGCCAGAACTCATATGTGGTTCTTTATTTTAATGAACTGTCCCATTGCAATATGTATTGATTTTGTTTGTGTGTGCAGGCCTCTGTGTGTGTGTGTGTGTGTGTGTGTGTGTGTGTGTGTTCTTTTAGTACTAGAAATAAAATATCATTAATGTTTTTAAGCCAAAGATTTTTTTCACTTATAACACAACTTGTAAGTCTACATTTAAATTCTGTTCAAACAAAGCAATATATAAAAACAAAAATGAACTATCTATAATCACCCTGTAGCACTTCCCTTAGAAGCAGCATTTCATAATTACTTGTCTTTTTTATATAGGTGTTTTCTTTAACTACGCCTGTCAGCATAGTTTCTGATTACATTCCTATCTCTTCATTGCTTAGTATGTGTGATCACACTGTATAAGTAATTGTGTGTCCTGCATTGTGTAAAACATTGTTGTCATTAGAACACTCTTCATTGTTAATTATTACATAAGTGTTCTATTGTACAAGTATACCACAATTACTTTCTGTAATTCAGGATACTTAAGGAGGTTTTATTTTTCACTATATAATGTATACTGTGATAAACATTCTTGCTTTTAATTTTTCTTCTATTTCTAATTATTCTCTAATGATTGATTTCTGTAAATGGAATCAATGGTTACAAAGTAGACGTGTTTAAAAGCCATTTAAACAAACTGCGGTATCTATTCAATTGCATAACTAGATGTAAAGGAAATATTATATCTATCATAAAATTTAAAAGGTTAAATATTAATAGATGTCATGTGTTGATTTGATGTTAAAGAATCTCCAAATAAGCAATGTACAAATATTTTCAAATTTTCTCTGAATTATTAACCCCATTAAAAACAGCCAATGAGCAACAGCTTCCACCCCAGTACACCTATGTACTAGAATTTAGACTGGTTTAACATACCAAATCCAAACACAAGCTTCTGATAAATAAGGCAATACTTTCTCTTCTTGAAACAATTGCATTTTCATAAAGGCATCCTTGGCATTTTGAAAGAAAGATATAGGACACATATATAACTTTAAGTTCAAGGTTTCAGAGTCCCTTGAAGAAAATTCTGGTTCAGAGTTTCTTCTCAGGGAGTAGTGGCTGGAGTACAAGGACTGGAGGAAAAGATTCTTTATGCAACTGCACAGTTCAGAACTGTGGTGCTGGGAAATTTGAATAAATTGAGTATCTGTCTACATACTAATAGAACACTGGTCAACAATGTATTCTTATCCATTTAAGAAAATGAAGTTTATGAAACTTTGGTCTTCCAAGAAATACCCTTTTAAAATTAAATATAGCACTTTTAACTTTGCTTATCTTCTCATACTACAAAAATTTACTTCATAATTAGAAGTTTTAATGCCGATTTCTTCAATAATCATCTTGTACATTTCTTCTGTGTTGAACTCTCTGAGCTCAAAGCACAAACCCAGCGTTTACTACCTGAGTGGCACACCATACATCAGTGTTTTGTGGATATGTATCTCTTAGGGTTAGTGTGAGATTATGCCAACTAACACTTACAAAGGCTTATATCATGTGGTTTCCCTGACCTCAGTGTTAGCTCATTCTGAGTGCTGCCAAGAGTCAACAATTACAGGATCCCAGGAAAGTGAAACTTGTTCACAGAGCCTGAATATAACAATAAAGCTATATGATCATACAGTATAACATGTATTAGGAATAAAGAGAGTGTAAAGACAATTATAAGACTTCCATGGAGAGAGCAGGTATCGAAAGATATTTTTAATGGTTGGCTTCTTCACATCAAAGGTGAAGCTTCAAACCTACTATGAAAAGACAGAAGGAAAACACAGTATGGCAGCCTGGTCTGTACTCCCAGTTTTAGAACAGAACAGTTAGGACCACATAGAAAGCCTCTGTCTCAAAACACACACAGACACGCCCCAATAAATAAATAAATAGATAGAGAGATACATAGATAGATGAATAGATAAATAAATAAATAAATGTATGAAAAAAGCAGTTTGTCACAAAACTTGAGAGGCAATTAAACAATGGGAATGAAGAGAGGGGCTGTTGAAAGGGAAATATAATCAGTTTGATCAGTCAAAACATTCATCTTTAAAGGAAGCAGATCTTCAAAAGCCTTCCAGAGAAACCACTTAGGAGAGCACTGGGTGTTCAGAGGAAGAGCACACAAGACTAAACTAGTTAGGAGATTACCTCATGATTCAGAGACAAAGTTTCTTGATATATTCCAGGCTATCCTCAGACTTTGTTCTTTCTGTTTCTCTCTTCTATGTATGGAGATCAGAGACCTGGGCCAATCACCCAGGACAGACTGGAAGACATTAAGAATGAGACAAAGATGATTTGTGAAGCCATTGAAATATTTTAGAACCAATTCTAAGACATTTATTTCTTAAATGATCTAGTTAATTTTTGTTTTCCCTTCTTGGTGATATTTTTCTCATTCTCACCTACAACTTGGGGGAGAAAACAAAACAACAAAACAGAAGACCTTGTGTTCTTAATGGTTCTGGCCTGGACATTTTGGACCTGGACCAGAGGTTTGGGTCCCACTCTCAGCCCCTCCTAGCCTCAAATAATCACACACAGGCTTATATTAATTTTGTGCTGATAGACCTAGGACCCAGGCATATAATTAGTTTACTCCTTCATCTCAACTCAACCCATCTGGTTTAACCATGTGGCTCAGTACCTTTTCTCAGAGCAACATTTCCTCTGCATCTCCTGATAGCTCTGGCAACTGGCATCTGTATCTGGCATCCCTCTGGCATCTGTGTGACATCTGTCTCTGAGATGTTCTTGGGTTTTCTTAGCCTGGTAGCCCCACTCACACTTCCTGCTTGCCTTTGGCCAATCAGCTTTTTATTAAACCCATAGGCAGGACAAATATTCACATTACCAGCATAATCCCACTACATTTTTTCTTTTTCTCTTTTTAAAACAAGAAGACCCCCAAATCTAATATCCTTTTTATCCCATTATCCATAACAAATTATACTCAACAATGCAAACAAATACAAACATCCATAATTCATTTTTAGGGAATGTGGGTGTAGTTCTCTGGGCTACTTTCTGCTGATTGGGGGTGCTGGCAATCTCATGAGGATCCAAAGAAAAATTTAGAATTTTGGACAAGTCTTTGGTAGAATAGTCTCTAAGACTGGGTCATCTTAGTCAGTCTCCTTGAAGTTGTTTTGAATGCAGAACACAGAGGAAACTGCAACAAAGGTGCTCTGAAATTCTGAATCATCTGGGATATCCATTTCCATTAGAGAGTTTTCAGGAGGTCTTCCTCAATCAAATTTATTTTCTTTAACTGGGAATAAATCCACAGCTTCTCATTTTCTGTAGAAATAAATAGAAAACCTCTTCTCCAAAGTAGCATATTTTTAGATTTCAGTTTTAATGTCAACTCATTTATCATATACATAGGTTGAATTAATGCAGCAGCACTTACATTCAAATGGCTTTTAGCAGCTTTTACTACTTCCTTTATAGTCAAAAAACTTAAAGAGAAGATAATATACAGTATCTAGATACTCTTTGTATTTTCCATTTTTATGTGGCTTATTACTACTTCCTTGCACTCTATTTCTTTTTTTAAAGAACTTTCTTTATCCTTTTTCCTTTTTTATTTTCTCTCTCAAGCTTACATATATTTTAAACATACCCTAAATTATTTACAGTTTTTTAAAAAATCTGTCTTTACTGTAATTTCTTATATCTTATCTTTTCTGTTTCTGGCCACTCCTTTGCTTTCTAAGGTGGCTGACCCACCCAGCTCTATTTCTTTGTTTCTGTCCACACCTTTAATCTGCCAAGGTGTGGTGCTAAGGATTAAAGGCTTCACTAGGGTGGCTACATGGCTCCACCCAGCTCCTAGTCTCCCAGAAGTTTGGCTTTTTAGCTAATTATCAAACACAATTACTACTCTATTCAATTTTAAGGTCCATATAATCATCAAGTAAAGCAATGTCATCTGCTGCTCATTAATTTCATTTAATTATTTGGCAGCAAAGCCTCTCAAAAGGCTCACAAGTGTTTTGCCTCTAAGGCTGAATCAGGAAAGTCTCACTTTAAAAAGCTACACCTCTGCTTGCCTCCAGCAACAGAGCTGATCCAAGAAAATGCTGCCACTACTAAGAATCAATCTTTGACTCTGTTATTTTTTGCCTGTGAGAACAGAAACCTTAAACCCACCTTGTTGTTATTCCAAGTCTTTTGTGAGACTTCGGGAATCAGCCTTGGTGTAAATTGCCTGCCACAGGCCGCCAAAGCTCGAACCTACACATCTCACAGCTCATGTGAGACACAAACTCAGAGGCTGTTTTTGTCATTGATCCTGTGCCTTAGAACCCTTTTTAATTTTTCTTACCTTTATGTGAGTGACTATCACCCACATTGGGCTGCCATTTGTTGTAAATGCTTCTGGCCCAGACTTTCTGCTCTAGCTCAGAAGTTCAGATCCACAGTCCCACACATTTGTATTATTGTATGCTGATTGACCTAGGGCTCAGGCATATAACTTGCTAGCGCTTGCTCTCATTCTAACCCATCTTGTTCAGCCATGCATTTTGGTACCTTTTCTCACGGCAACATTTCCTCTGCATCTCCTGACAGCTCTGGCAACTCTGGCATCTGTGTCTGGCATCTGTATGGCATCTGTCTCTGCTCTGAGATGTTCCTGAGTTTTCTTAGTCTGGTAGCCCCACTCACACTTCCTGTTTGCCTTTGGCCAATCAGCTTTTTATTAAACCCATAAGTGGGACAAATATTTACATTACCAGCATAAGCCCACTACAACCTTGCCCAGATTAGTCAATTAAATTTAATTTTAAGTCTTTAAAAATATTAATAGCATTTATTTGTTTGTTTTGGAAGGCAAGAAGAACACTTATGGAGGTCAGAAGACAATTTGTGAGGGTCAGTTCTCCCACTATACAGATACTAAACTGAGATGCTTACCCTTATCTATCAAACCCTCTTGCCAACTAAATTCTGCATCTTTCTTGAGACAGCTCTGAAAATTGTGAGATTTCTCTTTAAATCTTAAAGGAATACACACACACATACACATACACAATATATATGTATATATTTGTAAACATTGGGTTATAAAACTATTATACTTATAAAAATATCATATGCATAGTTAAACTGTTTGCAGCATAAACATTGTGTGTTTAGATGTGTGGTAGAGATTGCTTTCCAATAAACAGAGCTAACTATTTGATTAGTAAAAGGCCTATTCTGCTAAAAGTGGGGAACTTATTTACACCCTTTCAGGAGTCCTTGAGAATTTTAAGAACAGCTCTACTTTAAGCCACAACCCAGAGACCCCTCTAAGAAATGTTCTAGGACATTTTTCTTTGGAACTCTTGAGATTAGTAACACTCAAATGTTCTTTTTGTTGTTTTATACTAAATTTTCAAAATTAGCATATAACGTAAGGGATTTCATTATGACATGGTTTCCAGTATGTTCTTACACATACTTTGTTTTTGATGGTCTTCCTTCCCACTTCCCTCCCCCCTTTCCTGCCCTCCTCCATCTCCCCTCCCCACCACCAGTGCACAAAAGATTGGGTGATTAGATGTGGTTTCCTATGACAACACTGAAACTAAGATGAGCCAATGACTTTTTCAGAATCAGTATAATTATAAATTTAAGAAAATTAGTTAAGATGCATTTTTCTTTTTCTAAAGGATTTTAGTGAAATTTCTTTTGTGTGATGATTTTTTTTTTCTTTTGTAAAGTCTATTACCTTAGAAGTATAATGAGATTGGCACAAAGGAAGTGGAGAGACATGTCTATTTTTCAATCCAAAAATAAGCTTGTGAATATAATTCCCTCTGTAAATGTATCAGACGGATATTTTTAAATCCTTTAGTTGCTGTGATTGTGTAATATTATGAAGCTTTGATGATGAATTACTGTTGACCCTACCAAGTCTCTCTAACTCACTGAAGCTCAGTGTCCTGATGTATAAGAGAAGGTAAAAAAAGAAAAAAGAAACAGCAGGAAAGTAAAGAAGGTGCATTCTATTAAATGCTCATGAGGTTTTGTGCAAAATATAAAACGTTGATAATCACTTTTCTAGACATAGTTCCTACATTGCACAATTCCATGGCTTGCTCTGTTCTTTAGAAATGCTCAGGTCAAGAGGCATTAACTTACTTGGATGTATTGTATCATAGAACAGCCTTCCCAGCTTCAACATATAGCCTGCAACCCAATGACTGTTCTATTACTGTGGCACTTCTCCTCCAAGGTGAGCCCGCACTGATTATAATAATGAAGGCCCAACAGCTGCTACTCTGAAAGAACTGATTTATGCTTTAGCAGCATGGGTGATTGTGGAGAGGCTATGGATGGTGAGAAATGACTATATAGACCAAGCTCTTTTATTCTTTTTTCATTGCCCCTTCTCCCATCATTCTTTTTGCCACTCCCTGATGCTCCCTAGACTTGCGCGAAGGAGCACCACGCCCCAGCATTTCCTCTTGATAAAGATTTGTTAGCTCAACCTTGCTCTACATTTTCAGTCTGCCATTTGCTAACATATTACATGACCAGCTGAGCCACAAAGCTAGAATAAACAGAATGCACTTTAGCATACAGGGATATTTTGCAAGAGATATATTCTCGAGTCTTGGAAACTTAACTGTGTGTTACCATATTGTCTTCCTTATGTTCCTTCTGTTTCTTAATTTCACACATCACTCCTTTCTTTGAAGAAATTCTTCTCCAATGTGTTAAGAAACTGAGTCATGTCCTAAATTCGATGGAAAAAACTCAAGAGACTGGGGGGATGTAGTCCTTGCCCAGAGATTTTTATCTCCCGTCAGTTAATGAATTTGGTCACTGCCCCTGAGTTAATACAGGACAAATAATTCCACAAATTCTTGTACCTTGTACAAGTAGATATTAACCCAGGATGCTTTTTTAACCATGAGACTCGGTGTAATTACACACCTTTTTGTAGGCACTGGACTCCTTTCAGGAGTTCTAAAGATGGCAGCATCTCATCTGTGAGAAGTTGCCTTATTCTTGGAGGAGCAGTGAGTGAGGACCTCATCTGCAGAGAGATGATCTGTAATGACACTCTTCCATGGCAGGAGCTGCAGAGAGGTAGACTCCCCCACCCCTCCATCAGCAGATTGCATCACCAACATGGACTTCTCAGCCAAATCAAATGTTAAAGTTTATTTGTTTACCCTAAATCTGTCAGTCTCAGCAAGTGGTGTACCATGTTGACCTTTCAGGCTAATTCTGTCGCTAAAACATGTCCCTTCAAGGACTGGAGTCTTTCTCTTTTCAGAAATAAAGAACTGAACTATAACTACAAACTGTTATTGAAGCGGTAATTTTTTTTCACCTTCATAATTCTGTTTTTTGGCTCTGTTCTATGCTGTCCTGACATATGTTAATCAATGCATTTGTTACCACACAGCTTGACTATTGCATTTCTCTGGTGGCTGGCTTATCATCATCTATAATTATTTCGACTCCAATTAATTCTGAACTTCTTTACAAGGTTATTTACTGGCTTTAAGCAATAAGACAACATGGCACCTCTTTGATTTCTGAGCATCTGGTCAACTACAAATTGAATCAGTGCCCCCTCCTTTGCCTGGAAGTCTATTTCAGTGACCATCCTCACAAATAGTATTCACTGGCCTATTTGATGAGAGAGGAAAATGCTTCTGGTAAGATAAATATTTTCACAATGACATTCTTTTTGTTGTGTTTGTTTTTGTTTTTAGGCAGATATCATGTAGGCTTGACTGGCTCAAATTCCCCACTGTAGGGAGACTGACTTTAAAGTCCTGATCTCCCTATTTCCACCTCCCAAGTGCTTAGATCACAGGCATGTGACACTATATGTGACACCCATGATGACATTCTTGAAGACTACAGAAAAAAAACATGCCAAGTAATGTTTGAACTAACAAGAGGAGCATCAGAGTTTGGGGTGTGTTCCTCCGTCAGCATCCGGGAATCTGCCATTTCTGGTCTGGCCACAGCATAGTGAAAGAAATCCAACCTGTCCAGGTTCCAGGTCCAGCACAAATGTTCTAATGTCCTCAGGTCCTCTCATCATCATGACTATTCCGAGGGATAAAGATTGTTAACTCATGTAACATAAATAAAGAATGTTAATGACGTCAGAAGAGTCAGAGGAACCAGTCAAATTGGGATTTGATCTTTTGGTTTATACAACTGAAAAACAAATTATAGGTTAGCAAACGAAATTTGATACATTTTGAACTGGAGATATAGCTCAGTGGTATACCATGTGTCTACAATGCACAAGTTTCTGTATCCATTTCACCACTGCAATAATAATAATAATATATATATTTTTTTTTAAATTTGAAAGTTCCCATGTAGGCACAAATGAGAATAATGTAGCTTAAATATGAAAAAAAAAATCAGAATTAAGGCCACAGGGCCAAACCATACTTGAAAGAAACTGGCTAATAGTAAAGAATAAGACACGACAATAGAACCACATACAACTTTCATTCTCTCTATAAAGATCCAGGTACTATTTGTAGTAAATTCTTAACTGTGTCCTCAGTGTAAAAGCAGAAAATGTGATGGCTGTCTGTGCTCTAGGAAAAACTGTATTTACAGAAACAAGACAGCACTGAGCCTCCCCCACTCCCAGCCATGTTTCTAAGTATAGGGTGACACCATGCCCTGAGATGATTGTTTGGGGTAAAAAAAAAATGTTTTGTTTGTTTCCTTCTGTGGTGGAGGTGCTTGTGGAGATGCATGCACCTGTGCACCTATGCATATGGTTGCCACAGGTCAGTGATAGTGTCATTTTTTTAGATTTGATTCACCTTGTGTTGGTTTAATTTTGTCTTTGAGATAAGATCTGTTCTTTTTCTAGAGCCTACAGAGTAGTCACTGAGCACAAGGATCCCACTATCCCTGCCTGGAATCAAAAGCACATGCCACGAAACGTTGGGTTTTTATAAATGTTCTAAAAACCCAATTCAGGTCACAATGCTGTGTGGCAGGAACTTGCCCTGCTTTCACTGTTACTATGACTATCATCTCAATCTTAAGAATTCAGGAAGTGCAGGGAAGCTAAGAGCCTGCAAAGACCCTGGGGCAGACATATCTGTACCATCTGCACTCTAAGTCTGACCTTAAGTGACATCTCAACAAGAAACACTTGATCTGGTAAAGGTGAACAGCATGTGTGTTAAAAATCAAAACACTTCCATTCTGACTCATGGAAATCAGCAACAGGACTCAGAGCAGATTAGGCTTTCTGGAAAAGAGGAGCTGTTGAAGGGCAGACAATAATCTCTGAATATAGTTTTTCTATCTCAGTTTGTTAAGCAAGTACCCTGATATCTCTGGGCCTTAGCTTGTATCAACAGATACAAACATCCTTCTTTAATTTTCATTGTTATAGTGACTTCAAGAGTGTGTAAAGTGGTTATAGGACATGCTTGTGTAGGCCTGTGCTATCTACTACATGAGGTAAACTAACAGGCCAGCAGGGTGGCTCAGCACAGAAAGATACTTGTCACCAAACCTAATGCCCTGAGTTTTATTCCCCAAAACCCACATTGAAAAAAGAGGATCAACTTCTACAAGCTATCCATGGATTTTCATGTGTGCTGTGGCACATCTATGCACACACACACACACACACACATACACTCTCACACACAATAACAAATAAATGTTTTTTTAAAGGTTGAAAAGACATGAGGCCATATTTAATTTAACCTAGTATACATAAAAACCTATCATGGGAACTGGAGAGATGGTTTAGTGGTTAAGATCACTTGTTGCTATTTTTAAAAGACCTAGGTCCTATTCTGAGAATCCACATGATATCTGACAATAATCTAGCTCCAAGATACCTAACATCCTCTTCTGACATCTTGTGCAACAGGAACTTTCCTGCTGTACATACATACACACATACACACATACATACATACACACATACATACATACATACATACATACATACATACATGCATTCATACATACAGGCAAAACTATCATACATACAAAGTAAATCTTATTTTATTTTAATCTATCACTCCAACATGTAATAAACACTGAAAATAACCAATGAGGTATCCTGTGTTATTATTTTCTGGTAAGTTTTAAAGGTCTTGTATGTACTTTCTTCTTCCAGTGGATCTTGATTTAGGCCAGGGGTATTTTTAGCATTCAACAGCCATATGTAGCTAGTGTCAAATTTTCTTGACAAAGAAATGATGCAGACCTTAAGCAAAGCAAACAAACAAAAAAAAAACAAAAACAAAAACTATGCTCTTCTCATCCCCATGGGTGCCCACAGGTTACTAGTCAGGGTGATCTCCTCCTGCCATATACCCTTCAAACTTGTAGAACCAAGACACATGCAGAACAGGGTTTCCCACCACTTCCCAGTCCCCAGTTAGATAGGATTTCTCTGACTACACTGCCCAGATTTAACTGAATCCAGAATTAATTTAACTATACTTTTTTTTTTAACAGTAACATCCCAGTTATCTTAAAATGAATACAACAAATAGATGGGCATTTTCCTGTAGCTCTTTAGCAAATTCTAAATGGGGCATTTTCTAAGAAGCTATGCAGTAAATCCTGACTACCCAGGAGATCTAGTTATCTTAATGTCTCCCTCCAAATAGGGGAAGACTTTGGCGAAGCCCTAGTAGAAGACTACATTGCTCACACAATTGATAGAAAATGATTACGCTCTGTTGGTGGCCCATTGGTGCTTATAATTAATGTAGGTCTAATCATTAGCATGTCAGAAGAATTCAGATCTTCTAATTTGCCTCCCCCTCTACTGAAACAAATAAATTCTCTTCTCTGTTAGTATTTTGAATCTTGTCAGCAAGAGAAATTTTTAAAAAGATGTACATGTGTGAAATGTCATAATGAAATACATTATTTTGTACAAGTAATTTCTACTAATAAATATTTTGAATGTGAAATATTTTTAAAGGGTATGCAGCTGGGGATAGTGATGCCTTGTACCTGTGAGGCTAAAGCACAGGAGACTAAGACAGGAGGATTGCCAATCTGAGCTACATAGTAATGTAGTGTCTGTGCTGCAAACAAGTGCTATCTATGTGTGACAGTTGTATCCTGTACCTTTGGCATAGATAGCAAAAGATGGAAGCCTTTAAGATATGCAACACCTCTTTTCCTAATTTATTTGAGCTCAGTTCATTGAGAATTAATATAAATACAGCCCTCATTTCAGGACTGGGGAGACATCTAATGCCTATGTGACTTCCATTAAGGCAGATACTGGCAAGCCGTCTCCCCTTTGCAGAATCACACTGATTAAAGCCAGCCCTACTTTGAGACAGGCAGGTCTTTGTTGGGAGCACCAGCAGATTGTGTAATGGGAGTTTGCCTGATTCAGTTTTCCAATCTAGTAAAACAATACCTTCCCAAAAGAGCTGAATGTTTTTTGTTGTTGTGTGGCTAGCTGGCTTTTAGCAAAGGGCAGGGTAAGGAAGCCTTCTATCCTAAAACATGTATCTAGACAATAGTGGTTATGCCAATAAATAAAATTGAGTCAGACTCTATGACCTTCCTTAGCCCTCACCCTACAATTCTTTGTCACTAACCACCCCCCACCTTCCCGACACACAAATATCCCATCACATCACATCCGCTTAACATCTATTGGCTAGGATATGAAAAACAAACATTTTTTTCTGAACAATATACTTTGGGACAGTACCTACAAATATTGATCTAGATAAAGGCAAGAAAGGCTAATGAATTTCAATCCATCTGGCCTGCTAAAGAGGGTCTCAAAGAGGCTGGACCACCTATTGATTAACCTGTTTAGTATCTTAAAGCAAGCCCCTCAACATGGATAACACCCACCCTACCGCCTACCCCAAAGAATAATGACATTGTTTGTTTTACACATGCCAGGAGGAAATGTCTGCCAAGTCCCTAAATGACAAAGGTGCAGCAAAGGTTCTCCCTCTCCCTCTCTGGTAACAAGAAAGCCGGTCCTCCAGATGATAGGGTCCGTCCCTTTCCTGCAGGTAACTGTCAGTCAGGGGGTTGGTGTGAGGTATGATAATTCCATCTGTGCCCTTAGGACTGTCAGCCGCATTGTTCTGCTCAGTGTGCTATGGATTGTGAAAAACAACCAGGACGGATGATTTTATGTAATTGCTCTGACAGAGACTGATTACTACAGTAACAACAGTCAGTTATAGTCAAGGAGTGGCCTCAGCATATGGTCTACATTTAAAGTGGAGAGAAGGGCGGGGGTAGAGAAAGGAAAGAGCTTTATAATTTTACAGATTGCGTTATGTTTTCTGATGACTGAGTTTTCTTTTTCCTCACTTGATTTGGAAAATATCACCAACAGAACCATGAAGAAATCTAAATATTGCTACAGAGAAAGGAATTCAAAGAGCATATTTAACTGCTATTAAGATAAGCCATAAAATGATTAGTGTCTGTAAGACCGATAATTATTCATTGCCACACCATTTATTGTTCTGTGTATTGGGGTTTGTTTTCAAGCCCATGCATTCAACAATCACCTTGTGAAATGCTGGCTGTAAACTGATTTCACAAAGCCCCTGTATCTGGTATTAGAAGAGAATCAGAAATATTCAGTGGCTTCCAGTCCAAGTAATGTGACATTTTACTCAGTAAAAATGCTTTAAAAAATGATGTAATTTAAACGTCTTTTAACATAAAATACTGTATGTTTTGTAGTCAATATTATTTACCTTAACAAGAAAACTAAAGCACACACAAAAATCATACACACACACATACACACACACACACACACACACACACACACCTGTCTTAAACTTAAAATGACTGGCTTTTTATGTAGAAGCACAAAGTAATAGGGTTTTTTTTTCTAGTGAGGCATTTAAATTTTATGCTATACTTATTGCTATATTTTTTTTTACAATATCTCAAGAAGTGGTCCATGAGATTATACTCTGGGAAATTAAGTAGAAAGCTCCTTAAAGAATAATTGCAATGATAATAATTTAAAAAATAAGTGGTAATACTATCAATAAAATAATTAAATAACAGATAAATAGAAAAGTCTTGGGGATAAAAATTAGAGTAATAATTTAACACTGTGAAAAGCGAGTATGAAAGAGTACTCCTGAAGGACATTAATTACTTATATGGATGTGAGCTATTGTGGGGCACACAATGGTGGATCCATTTGCCAGCATGGTTGTGCTGCCCCCACTATTCTTACTCATTACTCGGTAAACTTCACCATGATACATGGAGAGCAAGGGTGCTATGTTAAAGCTACCTTTGTTTAATATCAATCAGGGCTAAGCAAGACCATTTTTACCAAATTTCTACCTAAGCAAGAGGAAGTACTGGGCTAACATATTCTCTACTATGTTTGGTGTTACCAAGAGTCACAGAATTCCCAAGACGATGAGATGCATTGCTTTAATTTCCAAACTGTGAAGAGCTGTAAGAGTGCTTGCTGCTCACACCACTCAGTTTCTGAAGGTATTTTCATGCACTAAGAAAGCAGTCTCAGGAGCACTCATGGTATCAAGGACCTTTTTCTTAGTGATTTGGGTCATGACCTGCTGATGAAGAAATCTATGTCTTATTGCTAGCTGACCTTCTCACTATTGCAAGCCATCCATACTAAATAAAATTCTCTACTGGGAAAACTGGTGATTATTCAGGAACACTGTGGAAATTGGTTCTAAATATCTCAGTAGCTTCAGATTTCTTAGTTTTTAAAAATTGTTATTCTTAAATGTGCTTGCCATGTATCAACCATGTCTCTGCTTCAAATAGCTATTTACACTTTTAGTTGAATAAGCAAGTTGATCCTAATTAATTCAAATCAAATGTCTTTATTGAAGTTCTATATTTTACTTGTGATATAACGGTTTTTCTTTAATCTAATGAAAACCTACTTAAAAGATGAACTAAACATATTCACATTATGAAATGGCTGAACTTAAAATTTGACATTTTGTTGTACTATTGAAGCAAATTGAACAAAAACAATCTTATAGCTTATTTTTAATAATATTTATTTTTATTTCATTTGCATAGTGTTTTGTCTGCCTCTTTGTCTGTATGAGGGCATCAGATGCCCTGGAACTGGAGTTACAGACAGTTATGAGCTGTCATGTATGAAACTGGGTCCTTTGGAATAGCAACCAGGGCTTTTAGCCACTGAGCCATCTCTCCAGGCCTTAGAGCTTCTTTTTAAGAGGAAAAAAACTTTGAATACTTTGAAAAGTATCTCTAAAATGTTTTCACCATTTATTCCCTGAATTCTTACAAATGGACAAAAATTAGAATTGTGTTGCTTGCCCTATCTACTTGACTCTCGTGTGAAGACCTTAATTACTCATATAAGTTTACAGGACATAGTTAAGAATTTAAATCATTCTGTAATTCTTCCAATTGTCTTTGTCTTCTAATGTCTTCATTTTTAAAAGTTATTGCTTGCACTTTTGCTTTATATACAATGAGCCATTGTGACATGCAATAAGTTTCCTTTTATTTTTTTTAAGAGTTTTTATATTTTCTTTTGTATTTAGAACTCATTTTGAATTAAATTTGTCTATGGTGCATTATAAAAGGTGATTTTCATTTTTTGCAACTAAATACACCATTATTCCAACACCATTTGTCAATAAGACTGTCTTTAGCCATATCAAATGATCTTGTCCCTTCTAGAGAACATCACTGGATCATCTCACGAGTCTCAAATATCTTTTTGTTCATACTACATAGTAATCTGAGAATTTTATACAAGCATATTATGTATGTTGTTTAAAACCACCCATCATCCTTGTGCAACTTTTGTACATTTTAATCCATACTCAAATTTTGTCACTTTAATCAACACTATATATTTCTTAAGAGTCTCTGGATACAGACGTTGGGCAAGGTGTCACAGGATTGTTCTTACATTCCTTGTGGTATTCGCTCAGTTGCCTTCAGTTGCTACCAAGATGAGCAGAAATGCTTTCAAGAGCTTCATTCATCAGTCTAACTTATTCTTTCCCTTCCTTCCTCCCTCCCTCCCTCCCTCCCTCTCCCTTCTTCTACACACACACAAAAAAAACATATTTCTCCATGTCATACTAAAATTTCTTTGTAGAATGGTAGCTAAATTTCCAATGAAAAAGTTTCCAGTCCCTTTAAAGATTATGCCTCAAATTATCTCACTGCTATATATCTGCTTTCTATTGGTCAAATCAAACCTAATAATGATCTCTGATTTAAGATATGACTAGAGTCAACCCTCATGGAAGAAATAATGTCTGGAGAGGAAAAGGGAGAGACAGAGAGAGACAGAGACAGAGACAGAGACAGAGAGAGAAGAGTTGATGGTGGTCATCTTTAAAAACCATCTTATCACCTAAGAAAGTACCTACTTGCCAAGGATGATGAAGCATTCCAGCTATAAAAGAAAACAAATTAATGGCATTTTAATTTAATCAGTTCTTATCATAGAGAAAGATAAAATACAAAAACGCTTGTTTAGCATAGATAATTTTGACTAATTCATAAAATATCTATTAACCATTTATACATATGGCCTATATAAACCAGGCTAGCCTCAAACTCACACAGATCTACTTGCTTGTCTCTTCCAAGTGCTAGAAGGTATATAGCACTACATTCACTGTGGAAATTTTTTCTGATAAATATTTTATTCTGAACTTTTATAGATATTTAGACTTTTTGAAATGTAAATACTTATTTTGGAAATATTATGCTTAATAATTTTTCTCTAAAGCACTAGGATAAATAACACTGGTTTTGACATTACAAAAAAAAATGGTTTAGGTTTGGCTAACCCTAAACAGAGAGAATGTCCTGTTTCTAAGCAGCTGAGGAACAAGTACAGGCAATGTTTTACTTTTGTACTCTTTCAAGATCAACATCCAAAAAGAGTTTCTCATATTGTGAAATGTGTTGCCGTCTAAGCCTGCTCATTACAGCCGTGATAAAAGTAGAGCTCATTTGTTTCAGAACAACACAGTTGGCTTTACTCTTTGCTCATTGCTCAAAACTGCAAGCACTAAAAGGCTTTTATTCTGGTTCAGGACTTTGCAGTGGTGTCTACAAGTAGGATGAAGTCCTTTCTAAACATATTAATGAATAAGTTGTTTCAAGGTTAACCTCTGGAACAATTTTTGATGCTTTCCCCAACCAAGGAAACATTAAGACAGCGTATTTGCCACCAGACAGAGAAGAGTTTAGAACCCTGTTTCCACTAGTTACCCTAACCCTAACCCTAACAACCCTAACCCTAACCCTAGCCCTTTAGCAGTACACTCTACAATAAGTCACTATCTGTTCATTTCTAAAGTAGGATGAGCTCATCTACCACATAGAGATGTGGGAAAAAATGAAATATTAATACATGCATGAATTTCTAGACTCAGGTATTTGATGGGACAGAGCACTCAGCAGATACGTAGCTCTCACTTTGAAATTTCTAAGCAGAGTTTTGAGTAAATGGACTATTTTTTAATTGATTTGTTGATCAAATATGTAGCTGTTAAATGGTGTTTTAGTACTTTTAAGCCACAATAAGGCAAATTTTATTAATTTTAATTTTTGTGAGAAGCAAAATGTTCATGAATTATTAATCTTCTAGAATCTCCTTGGAAGGAGACAATATTCAAATATATTTAGGAAATATACATTTTTAATTTCTTTACAAAAATTATAATATTATTGTGGGCATTGATATACTATGGAAAAATTAATCTATATTTAATTTACTTACATTAGCATGTCTCAGATATTAAGAACATATAAATGCATAATATTCTAAATTAACCAAGAAGTCATAAACAGACTACTATGTAATCTATACATATTGAGGGTTTTATTTATTTCATAGGGGAAACAATACAAAATTTAAATCAATTACCCACTGCCCCAAATTTTTAGCTTAATAAGCATTAGCCTTATATGTTTTTAAAGGTTCATGACAGTTCAAGGTCTGTATTTAGATTACTTGTGTCTGGGTTGTACAAAAATACCTTAATTTATGTTGTAATGATATTTTCCCTTTAACTAAATAGTCTGAAACTTTCCTGAGTTTTCCGACCTCTGCAGCTGACTCCCTCTTGTTCCTGCCCTGTCACTCCCTTCTCAGCTGCTTTCTGACATTTTCTTTTTAATCAAGGGAAAAAGACAGTATTTTTTTTAAATTAATTATCAAACTTAACCTTTATTCCCTAAGTGAATTCTATCAATTCTTTCCTGAAGGTGGTTGCCTGACACTTTAGAATAAAATACTAAGCAAATGGCAGGCTTTCCCCATAATTTCAGACCCTCTTCTGCACTACTCACTAGGTCAAAGCCTCCAAAGCAAATGAGCTTCCATAGCATGACATCACTTTATCAGTCCAAAGGGACTGCTGGGGAGATCTGAGTGGTCACAGAGCCTCACCTGAAGGCAGGGTGGACAGAGGCAGAGAGGAAATAGAGCAGGGAGAAAGAGGAAGAGGATGGAAGACAGGCAGGAGGTGGAAAGGACCAATCCATAGTTTCAGAGCCATTCTGAAGGAATCCAAGAGTTTGGATTTGATAAATCAGCCAAATGCCGTTTAACTGAGAACCAAACAAATCCTGTCATACAGACAGATAAATAGATGACTAGAAAAGAAAAATGTTCAAGTAAAGAGGTTATTTGCTTTGCTGCCAGCTCTTCAGTATGGGGGTAAATGCCTTGACACAGTACCTCCTCAAAAGAGGTATCTTGTAGACGAGGGACCTTATTAGCTATGGACTATAAAATGCATGCCTTTTTATGAAAATATCTTTGACCAGTCATCAAAAACAAATAAAAGGAAGTACTTTCAGTGAACAAACATACTTCTTATACTTATATGCCCAGGAACAATTTGTTAGCATGCTTTTATCACCATTCATGCTTTTCTAGAGGGAGCAATGACTCTGTAGGGAAAAAAAAAACCCAAAACAAACAAACAAAGAAAACTCCATAATCTGCTCCCAGAAGCAAACAAGTTTTTTTCTGAGACAGGAGACATCAGTGTTAAGAAATATTTATTTTTGTGTGAAACATTTCACTCATTTGGCTATATGAAAATAGCCACCCCACAAATGCACGCATCTATTTATGCTTTGAGAGACATTTCTCTGACACAGGTTAAGTCAGAATAAGTAATTGGAAGAGGACATAAATTTGAATGACAAATACAGGCCGCATATCTTTTTGTTAAAATTTTTAATAAGGATAACAATTTTTCAAACAGTGTAGTCTCTACTTTACAGAAAAAAAAAAAACACATACTTTGCAAACTTCACATGTCAATTTTGCAGTAGTTTCTGTGACATGAAGCAAAATCTACATTGCAGTGTCAAATTTAAGAATATAATAAGGGAAAGTAACAGGGAACGATTATTATCATTTCTACTTCTTTTTTTAATTGTCTAGTGCATTGTGCTCCCAAGACAACAAAATAGTTAAAAATATTTTAAAATACTATAATTTTGTTAAAATAGGGAAGCAAAAGGAACACAATTAAAAATTTTGTGACTCAAAAGGTAGAAGAGGGGGCAGAAAAATCATCCGCAGTGGACTACTTATGAGTTAAGTCCTCTTAACTGATTTATTTTGCCACTTTTCTGTGCAAGTAACCTATTTTAAAATGCATCCCTACACAGAGCACCCCTATTATTAAAAGTGAACGCACAGTTCAACCTGTCAAGTTTTCCCAGCCTCACTTTTGCAAGGTTTGTTTTTTTTTTTTTTAAGGAAAAAAAAATTTAAAAAGCAAAGGCATTTCGTAGGGCGCCCGCTGCCAGACACCCAGCATTTATCTTATCTCGGTTGATGACTTTCCTTTTATCCTGAAATGATTTGACAATGACTCTATGATTTCCTGTACAAATTACCCTTTGAAAGTGGCAGTGGCGCTTGGCAGTGATCTTCACTTAATTACTGAGTGGATTATTAGCATACGGCTCACTCCCCCCCCCTTCATTTCTTTATATCTTCTAGATTGCGTTGACAGTTCCCTTTCATTGCCCGCTTTAACTCACTGAATACTAAACATTACGCAGATTGCAGCTGAGAAGTGCCCAGGCTACTCCAAACCCCTAGTCTCTACCAGGACCTTTTTGATGGAAAGTAATTTACAGGTCAGAAATCAATAGTATGTCTGGAAAGTGCATCTGTGGGTTTTCTGAATTTAGATTGGAGTTGAGGTAGCTCAAAGCACTAATGTTCAAAAGTGAATTTTCCTTTGCAGTCTTTCCATTTAAATAAAAACAATTAGTTTTATTCCTTCCTTTAATAGCCTCTGCCTTTAAATAGTCTACAATATTGAGCTTCTATTTTCTTTCCAACTCCTTATGTTATTACCTAAGTTCATGGGCAGGGATACTGAGTTCATGTTTTCAGAAATGGTAAGTTTCCCTCTTCAGTCCATCAAGTTAGAGGGCTGCTAAGATGACCTCGTTGGTATGTGCCCAGTGTGATTGTTTGCTGGGGTAAAACAAATTTGAGTGATAAATTGCAAGGATCTCTCCAGCATGCTCAGAAGGAGCCTTCTTTCTCGTCTGTCTTGGCTCCCATCTATTGGCAGAAATTCGCACATATGCCAGGCATTCTCTTTCCAGATCTTTATGCCCCCCCAACTACATGCAAAAGCATCCTCCACTTTTCTTAGGCTGTAGTAGGGACATGACCCCTACCCATCTCAGCCTGCTAGTATAGTTTTGTTTTCTTTTCTTTTTTCACCTCTCTTTGGGAGGAGAATACAATACATGAGTAATTTCAGGGCTTGGTAGAAGTGACACCAGAGCAATAGGAGACAGCACGGTGGGGGGAACAGCTGGGTGCTGACTGTGTCATCTCCATTCCAGAACTATCAACCACCAGCTTTATTCTTCCAGTGTTACATCTGCTATGAAATTTGGGTCTTCCAGGTGGCAGCCCAACATGCTGTCCAGTGCTATCAGGCCATTTAAATGCTTTGAGCTAATGCTGCAGATCCATTTTCTAAACAAGTTAGCAGATACCATATGCAGCAATTAAAGTTTTATTGAGTGGTGCCTGCTTACCATACTGAATTTGGATTGGCTACCATCTGTCGGAAAGCCTGTGGTACCATCCCCATTGCTTGAGAGAGCATTTGTAAGGATAGAGGATTTTTCTCAACTTGAGAAGAAGCTACCCAGATTTTTTTTAACATGCAAGCTCACAAAAGTGGAATTTGTACAAATGAAAAGTACCAGACCACTGGAAGTTAGCATAGAATGTATGCGATTAAACATAATGGTCAGGAGCACAGAGTCTTGTAGTGCCTACTCCGGTTATTATCAGTATACAGTTCTCTCCACTATTATCAGAGATGCTTTCTATGGACCACACAATAAATACATATTAGAACTAAGCAAAAATATAAGCATTGTTGTGGTAATATTTTGTATATGCTCTAACAAAATAAAGCTTTCCTGAAGATCAGAAAGCAGAGTAGCCAGGCACTAGTTATCCATAGAGGCCAGGCTGTGGTAGCACACATGTTTAAACCCAGCACTTGGGATCTCTTGTCTTGGATCCCAATAATTGGGAAGCACACAGGCATATAATTTCAGCACTAGGGAGGTTGAGACAGGAAGGGGTATGGCCAGGTGAAGAAAGGAATATCAGACAGGAAGAAAGAGGAGTTCAGTCCTTTTATTCTGAGGATTTCATAGAAGTAAGGATTTCTTGATGGCTGTTCCTCTACTTCTCTACTTTGAGCATTTGCCCCAATATCTGCCATCCTGCACAGAACACAAGTCCAAATGGATCAAAGACCTCAACATAAATCCAGGTATATTGAACCTGATAAAAAAGAAAAATTACAAATAGCCTTGAATGCATTGGTACAGTAGACTACTTCCTAAATCTAACATTAGTAGTACCGACACTAAGAGCAACAATTAATAAATGGGACCTTCTGAAACTGTGAAGCTTTATAAGAAAAAGAATCTGGTCATTAAGACAAAAATGGGAATGCCTACAGAATAGGAAAAGATCTTTACCAACCCTACATCTGATAGAGGTTTGATCTCCAAAATATATAGAGAACTCAAGAAACTAGAAATCAAAAAAACAACTTACCCAATTAAAAATGGGGTACAGATCTAAACAGAATTCTCAACTGAAGAATCTCAAGTGGCTGAAAGACACTTAAAGAATTGATCAACATTCTTAGCCATTAAGGAAATGCAAATCAGAACAACTTTGAGATATCATCTTACACCTGTCAGAATGGCTAAGATTAAAAACACAGATGACAGCCTATGCTGGAGGGGATGTGGAGCAAGGGGAACACTCCTCCATTGCTGGTGAGAGTGTAAACATGTACAGCCACTTTGGAATCAGTTTCTCAGAAAACTGGGACTCAAACTACCTCATAATTCAGCAATACCACTTTTGGGCACATACCCAAAGGATGCACATTCATATCACAAAGGCATTTACTTGAGTATGTTCATAGCAGAATTATTTGTAATAGTCAGAACCTGAAAAAACCTACATGCCCTTCAACAGAAGAATGGATTTTTTAAAAAAATGGTACATTTATACAGTAAACTACTAATCAGCAATAAAAGAAAAAATTTCTGAAAATTGCAGGTAAATGGATAGAACTTAGAACATATATATATATATATATAGATAGATAGATAGATAGAGATATAGATATCCTGAGTGAGGTAACATAGACCCAGAAATACAAACATGGCATGAGTGAAATGCAAATAACTCATACGTGGATTTTAGAAGTAAAGCAGCAAAGGATAACCTGGCTACAATGCACAACCCCTGAGCAATTAGGTAACAAGGAGGACCTAAGGAGGATATTCATGGATCCCTTAGTTTTACTAGGGACCATGAGGGGAAAGGGAGGTGAGAAGAGAACATGAAAGAATGAGATGGTTAAGTTGTGGGAAGGACAGAGAGAGAAAAAACAACAAAATAAATACCTTGATGGAGGAAGCTATTTTGGTTCTAGTGAGAAACCTGGTGCTAGAGAAATACCCAGCAGTCCACAAACATGACCCCAGCTATGACTTTAAGCAATAGTGGAGAGGGTATCTGAACTGGCCTTCCCTATAATCAAATTGATGGCCACCCTCATTGTCATCATAGAACCTTCATTGAGTAACTGATGAAAGCAGATGCAGGGATCCACAGCTAAGCACTGGGTTAAACTACTAGATTAGCCGGAGAGGAAGGAGGGATTATATGAGCAAAGGATAAAGGTCATAAAGAGGAAACCCTCAGAGAAAGCTGACTGGAACTGTTGGGAGCTCACTGACTCTGAACTGACAGACAGCAGGGGAACCTTCATGGGACAAAACTAGGTCCTCTGAATGAGATGAGAGTTGTATGACAGGGGCAGTTTGTGGGGCCTATGGCAATGGGACCAGAACTTATCCCTAAGGCATGAACTGGCTTTTGTTAGGCCTTGATACTAAGGGGTGGGACTTTATCCTGCCTCAACTTGAGATGCCAAGCCTAGTGACTCTCCTGGAAGTCCTTATCCTCTCTGAGGAGTGGATGGGGAGTTGTTTCAGAAGATAGAGGGTGCAAGAAAAAGGAGACAGAGGAGTAACAGTGATTGATATCTTTTTAAAAATCAAACTTTTAAAGAAGATACATTAAAGATAAAAAAAAATGACCAATTAGGATTTATGTCACACATTGTCTCTGTGAAATTAATATAGAATACTTCTTGTTTCCTAATAATAATAATGTTACCTAAAACTCTGTTGAGTGAATTTCCTGCACGAAAAACTTGTAATTATCAATTAACTGAACAAAGGGATTTAAGAAAGCATTTCTTACTTAACTATAAGTGATGACTAGATTCTCAGTGTGTGATATGTACTACTATATTGTGAATACATGATGTGTTCTCTCTGAGATATAATCATCTCTTTACCTTTACCTTTGGCCTTTATGATGAATCAATGGGAAAGACAGCAGTGGTTCTCAGTCTGCCTATTGCTGTGACCATTTCATACAGTCCTTCATGTTATGGTGACCCTTAACCACAAAATTCATAGCTGTAATTTTGCTGCTGTTATGAATCATAATGTAAACATCTGTGTTTTTGATGGACTTTGGTGGTCACAATGTGAATCACAATGTAAACATCTGTGGTTTTGATGGACTTGGGTGGTCACACCCCACAGGTTGAGAACTACTGCATTATAGTGAAATACAAAGACTTGTAAAAATTTTAAATCTTAAAAATGTAGTTTTATAGATGAGTAACAGGAAAGAAACTCATTAGTATCATAGATCTTGGATATGCTGATATTTTGTACATCCCTTTCTTTAAAAGAAAAATGAAATGTGATCTTGCTCCTTTATAAATCTTTAAAAAAAATATTAAAAGTAAGACGGGAGATGTGGAGAAGAGAGAGTGACTGGAGGGGGTGGGAGGGGGAAGAGACCTTGAATAAGGATGTACAAGAATAGAAAATGTGACTTTATTCATAATAATAAAAAGAAAGAGGAAAAAAAAAGAACCTAGAAACAACCTAGCTGCCCCTCAACTGGAATGGATTAGCAAGCTGTGGTACATCTACACAATGGAGTACTACTCAGCAGTAAGAAAAAATGATATTCTATAATTTGCAGGAAAATGGATGGATATGGAGAATATCCTCATGAGCGAGGTTTCACAGTTCCAGAAAGATAAGCAAGGGATGTATTCACTCATTAGTGGACTTTGAACAAAAAGCAAATCATGTCCAAGCTGCAAACCACAAACACAGAACAGCTGGGGATCTGAAGCAGCTTGAACTGGCACTTTGGAGCCCATTCCCTCCAGAGGAACACTTGAGCCAGTCTTGATGTGAGGATGAGGAAAGTGGATTTGCCTGGAGTGGATGCTGAATTAAGCCACCTTGGGACCTTGGGAACTCCTGTCCTTGCCGGGGAGGAGATAAGGAGATGGGGAGAAGAGTGACTTGTAGGGGCGGGAGGGGAAGGGAGTTTGAACAAGGGGATACATGAATAAAAAATGAGACTTTATTAATAATAAAAAAACAAGAAAAAAAGAAAATTTAAAAAAGTAAGACAGCCATTCATAGTTTCCCTATATTGAATCCCTTGGAACATATATTAATGTTCACTAGGGCTTCCTTACTCATTCGGTGCTAGAGAATAGTGTCAAATTCCCACAAGTAACAAATTTGTACCATGCAAGTTCAAGGAAATGTAAAATGCTGACTGTGAGTCCAAAAACCTGCCTCCTGGCCGCAGAACTATCCCTAGGTGACCAGCAAAGATACTCTTCTATGGAAATCCTTTGATTGTTCCTCCCCTATCCACAAAGTGGTTGTGTTTGGCTTCATCTTGTACAAGTCTTGTGCATACAACCACAACTTCTGTGAATTCATAGGCAACAGCCCTGTCATGTACAGAAAACATGTCTCTCTGTAATCACATACTATAGCTCTCACAATCTATCTGCCTCATCTCCTTAAGCCTTGGGAAGAAAAGGTGTGATATGAATACCCCATGTAGGGCTGAACACTCTTCAGTTACTTATTTTCTCCAGTTGATCAACTGTGGGCCTCTGGATTAATCACCATCTATTGCAAAAGAAAGCTTCTCTGATAAGACTGACTTACTTCTCATTAATTGTAGCAAGTAATCATTAGGAGTTGATTTAATACTAATAATGTCTATTTAGCAGAATAATAGTAGTAGGGCCTGTGACATACTCAGTCATCTGGTCTTATTCTCATTAATGGCAAAAGGTATGTGTTTCATCTTGTGGAGCAGGTCTTAAACCAAACGAGAAAGTGGTTAGTTTGCATCACTTATTATGCCAGTGGACATATGTTGCTAGGTCATTTGCTACTAGATATCACATGCTCCACAGCTGAATAAAACTATTGATGACTTTATACCCTCAGCACTATGTACAGCATCTTGTAGTACCATGAAAGCAAGCCTTCAAGATGAAGCTTTTAGGTCACTGTCAGTGTGACTTCTACATAGTCTATTACTCAAGTACATATGCACATTAAAATTTAAGATTCATTTTTTCATAGACTGATTCTGATTCTTGGGAAATTTTGCAATTTCCTAAAATCTGAAATTGTGAATCTTTAAATGTTACTGATATAACTTCATATTCTTAAAAATAAAGGAATATAACTTCAAACTGGGATACATGTAAGTCACGAACTTTCTAAAATTGGAAATATGAATTCTTCATTTATGTAGCTTGTCATGACAGAGTGCCCATACAGGAACCAGACACTGTTGTGGGCCTAGTAGATTCAGTCCAGAATATTTGGTGCCACACCATGAAATGGTGTGATGTGGACATATATGTTTTCTCCCTTCTTGTGCGTGTTCCTTCAGTCCTACCACAGTCATCTTTACAAAAGGAACATGGTCTGTTGAGTAACTAATTTTGCATCCATCCTGCATTTCTTTCTAGCAAGCAGAACATTGACCATCTCTTTAAATGATTTTCAACATTGTAGATTATACTATTACATATTCAATTTTTCTGTAATAAAACTGAAAATTTCTTTCCAATGTCATTGGAATTATAGACACATTAGTTTCAGGAAGTTCTTTCAAAGGAATCAAAATACCTGATGAAGATCTTTAGCTTAATTAAAGCGTTTTCCTTTTCCTGACTGGAAAGGTCAGTAGAATCAGCTAGGTACGGCAAGTTTAATTATTTATTGGTGCTAAAGATGTACTTCCTTCACGTACCGTCACTTTCTAGTTTTCTAAACTACAATTAGCTGTGGTCATTTTCTTTAAAATGCTGTGCTAGGAGAATATTCTTGTTGTTGGTTTATATTTCCATGATAATTCTTATTTCTTAGAGTATTTCCTCCCTACTTGTTATGTTACAAAGTCTCATCACATGAGTCTTTTGTCTGTAAGTGGCCTAAAATTATGCTTATATAATAATAAAAAATTAGACATTTTTGTACAAGATTTATCATCCAGGTCAAAATAGTGACTCTAGTATCAGTTTCAGAGTTTGTTGAAGAACCTTTTCATTGTAGCCTCATCCTTAAAATTGAGAATGCCTGTTACATTGATTACAGTAAGTCTAGAAAATTGTCAATGATCCACATACATCCTTTCCATATATGTATGGAACAGCAAACTAATCACTTGGTTCATGTTCTGGTTTCTAGATAGCTCAATTATTTTATCTCCTTCCATCTCCATTTCTCTGGTTGCCTGATGTGGTATGTCTTTTTGTGTGCTGTGAGTATCATTGGTTAATAAAAGAACAGTTTTGTCCTATGGCAAAGCATCTAGAAGAAGGTGGGAAATCTGAGCATAAATAAAGGGGAAGGGGGGCAGAGTCAAGAGAGACTCAATCCAGCTGCCCAAGAAGCAAGATGTAAAGAAATAGGTAAGCCATGGGTCATGTGGCAAGACGGATTAATAGGAATGGGCTGAATTAAGATGCAAGAGCTAGCTAGCAATATGTCTGAGCCATAAGCCAAGCAACATGTAATTAATATAAGTGTATGAGTCATTTTGGAGGGCTAAGTAGCTGTGGGCAGATCCAGACTGCAGGGCTAAACAGGACCAGGAACTCATACAACAGTTGCCTGTATCTCAAGAGGTAGGAACTACATAAATAATAAAGAGACGCTGCTAAGGCAATCTTCCAAGACTGAAAACAGTTTTGGGAAGTATGTCCTGAGGATAATACACATGTTCACTTGGTTTTGTTTTTTTTCTTTGTCAGCTGAGGCCATTGAATGCTATGTGCTCTCTCTCCAGAGCTCTCCAGAGTTCTCCAGAGTTGGATCATAGAAAAGGTGTATTCAGAATTTAACACCTTCTTCCATAGATGCGTTTCTCAAAATTCACAAAGATAATACACAATCTGTGAAAAATTGTCCTTTAAACTTGGACTAATTCTGAAAAAAATTATGTGTCTCAATAACAAATAGAACATCTTAGAAGCCTTCAGAAGGCATTGTCCTTGGCACCCATTGTAATGCAAAGGGAAAGTTTGGCACAGAGCCCTTGATGTCCTAGAAATGAAGAGGAGGATGTCTTCAGATTCCTTGTAGCAGGACTCACCCTGAGGACACCAACACTGTTTTCCACATGAAAATGTGTATCCACTAAAGGGAAAGTGATACTCTTGCATTCTAGATCTGAAGAGGGCCTAAGGGAAGCATCCCTGGCAGCTAACAGTTGTTGATGTTGGCATCTTCACCTCCAGGAGTGTCAGTAGGCTTGCCAGTCACTGGAGCCCCTCCAAGTACTGGTTGTTTCACTCCTGGGATGTTCAGAACCCATATCCAAGCTGGCTTCCTGGATCTACATCCTAGGGTAGTAACTAAAACCAAGATTCTCACAGAAGCACTAACCTGCTCTCATTTCTCTGTGTCACACTGATTTTCTCTGGGTTGTGTGGACATTACCATGCTACACTGCAAAGGAACCTGCTCAGTGGCTCTGATATGCCATATACTGGCCTGGGAAGCTCTGCACTTATGCTGGTCATTCTCCACCAACACTCATAGGATGGTCACGTCTGGCCTATGCTATAGAAACCAGATAAACTTGAGAAAAAAAAATCATACATGACTGCTGAAAAGGCTGTGAAAAAGGAAAAATTTCAGGACAAATGGACTACACTAGGTCCTGAGTTCACTTCTGTTCCTCAAATCAGCCCAACTGTAATCAGAATCAAAATTTCTACAGGCAGTTATGCTCTTGGGTGCCAAGGTGTTCTTTCTGAAAAGTTGAGCTATTTAGGAGTGAGTGCTAGAAATGTGGGTTCCCTGGCATAGGAAAAATAGCAAAGTATCATTCGCCTTTGATGACCACAAATTACAAGCTTTGCATAAAAACCATTAGATTTCTTTCCCCTGCCTTTGTATTTGAGTTTAGGATTCTATTTTATTGGCTCAGACAGTAATTACCAGTTAACAATGCTAATAATAATTAGTACACTGAAACAACAAAGCACTTTCATATGTACCAGATACTATATGCGATCTGCAATCACCATAGTAAAAGCTCTGTCAGATAATGCATTTTTTCACCTTAATTTTAAGATTATGAAACTAAATTCATAATCAAACAGCAAATTATGAATCTGATGAACTTCAAAGCCATGTCCAATTTTACCACTGTGCTACTTACCTGAACCAGCAGTTATTTTACTTATCTCTGGGAGTTAATAGCTCTTAACACATTTGTCTTTGTGGCAGAGACCGAGTGACATAGGAAGTCAGTGTAAGTATTTTATACTATATTATACTAATTGCAATGGTAACATGTCAGACAATGAGACACATTTCCATAGTGTCTGGAGAGGGAGGGAGGAAAGGAGGGACGGAGGGAGGGACGGAGGGAGGGAGGGAGGGAGAAGAGTGAAACCTGGCTGTCCAGAGCAGTCTCAGTATTTGACTATCTCATTCTTGCATATGACTTCAGTCAGTGAGAGTTTACAGCCACCTTATTGTTTGGCTATATATTAGATAGGGGAAAAAATCCAAAGTATAACATCAAGTTTTAATTGATTTGGCAACATGAAAAATGTTTCAGATTTTACCATTTTATCATGGATTTCAAATATGCTCACTAGTACGGAGGACAGAAACCACCCAGGCTTCCTTCCCCAGCTCAAACAGCATCATCTCATACTTTCCAAGTACAGTCCACTCTCTTCCCTTAAGCAAATTTTAAGTGTATCATTATATATATTCTCAGTAATTTCAGAATCATTAGGAACTCTCTTCAAATTCCATTATATAGTCCTAAAATATAAAAAATCCTTTGTAGACATTATGTATTCAGATGATACTGAAATGTATTCAAAGTTGTCCCTCAGAAATATGTGTAGGTTTTACAATTTTGTTCTATTTCCTGGACTTTAAAGGAGGGATGATTTTTTTTAACTTGTTTGAACCCCTTAGTCTCTGCACATCTACATGTCACTTTTTTTCTAATTGAGTGAATGATTATTTTTAATGGATTATTTCTATTTTTTTTTAATTCTCTTACCTCTGCTTGAAAGTAAATTTTTAAGATCCTTAGTCTTTTATCCTGAAAATTACCTCTCATTCTAGAATTTTCTGAGTGTAATCTCAGGTGTCACTTTAAAATATTATTCTTCTTCATATTTCCTGTAAACTGTAACTAAATGTAAGGATTCAGCCCAAGTGTTGGACAGTTGTTTATTCTTTCTCTGACTGGCGTAAAGCACACAAGCCCTTGTCACACAGCCCTGATTGTCTCTGACAGCTCCTTTATTCTCTGGTACAAGATATTTCAGCCTCATCTAACAACTGTCAGTACTCAGAGTCAGGTGTTTGTTCCAGAAGGATATTTTGAAGTGGGAAGTCATATATGTAGGCCAACTTGAAAGACAAAGAATACTAATGGTTGCTGGGTTGGTTGAACATCGTTTCTAGGTGTTTTTAGGCAAGAAATCCTAAACAAAAATCTTGATTAAAAAATTTAACTTGTCAGTTGATTTATTTGCCACATAACTTATGCATGATATTAGATGTAATATATTCAAAATAATAACTGTAATATTATCAAAAAGCAATTACTTTAGTTGCCTTTGAATAACCTTGGTATACATCCTGATGAAAACCAGGACATGTGAGCAAGTTGCTGACTTTATGATCACTTCAAACTGTTTCTTAGTTCTTGGCTAAACTGTCAGCTCAATATGTTAACTTAATCAATTAAATAATTCCTTTATATTTAAATTTATTTTTCTGAAGGAGGAAGGACAGAGTCTTACTGGGTAGTCTAGGCTCACTTCAAATTCATAATTAGCTCAGACTCTTGAGTGCTAGGATGTAGGCATACATAATGGTTGATCATCTATTTAATATTTATTTAAAATTTAGATGTTTCTTTTTATCATTTTAATATATTCACATAAAATATCATTATAAAGTCAGGTTAGCAAAATAAAATATCTTCCACGAAATCTAGTTTGATTCCTCAGCTCTTTCCCATGCTGCTGGCTTCCCTTTAGACATGCCTGTTGGATTGATTCTATGGTTTATCTTTATAGATGCACATTTAAGAAAATACATTTAGTTATAGATTTTTCTAAGATTAAATAACTGGATAATATATATCTTACCTTTATTTAATGTATCTGGAAAATAACAATTTATATAGTTTTATTTTTAATATATTTATTGATATTTTGGAATTTCATACATGCATATAATATCTTTTGATTATATTCACCCACCATTCCTCCCCCAACTTTTTCCAAGTTCATCCTCTTTCCTTTCTATCTACTGCTAACTTCATGTTGACTTTTATTACATGTTCTTTGGCTCACCAACTCTAATTTATGCTACCCATAAACTCACAGATATGGGGCCAAGTCTCTCTAACTCTCAGACTACAGAAAAGCCTTCATGTTTCCTTTGATATTTATAGTAATTAATTGTTTACATATGTATATTGCAAGAAATACAGCGTTTAGCATAATACATGATATAAGAAGTAGATACAATTTGCTTTTTTTTATATGATTGTCTAGCCATTTGATATCCATAAGACTTTTCCTGACTTGGCTGGGATAGTGCTTTATTATATGGTTAAATTTCCACATGTGATTTTAGAACTATTTCTGAATTTTACAACATATTACATTAATTTATTCACATCTACGGATGAGATGACACATATTGCTTTAATTACAGAGGCTCTAAAGTAATTTTAATCTTTTAGAGTTGGTTCCCCTCATGTACCTATTTTCTTAGGATTCTCTTGAATGTTCTTGCCTTTTATGCTCTACCAAATACATCTCATAATGAATTTGTCTGGATTCATAATAAAAACAAAGCAGCATTTGTACAAAAACTTCACTGAACTAATAAATTAACTTGGATAGAACTGACAATTTTCTTGATGATATGTCATAAAGTCAAAAACCATAAGTATACTTTTCTAACTATTTCAAATCTACTTTGTATATAATATTATAATTTTCTTATGTGTGTTTTAAACGTTGCTTGTTTTTTAAATCTTGTTGTATCATTGTGTGAGAGAAAGGATGGAACAAGGGTAGAGGGGGAAAGACTGTGTATAAGGAAGTGAGTCTCATCTTTGTAGCATGTGCATTGTGCAGCATCTCCACTTCCCCATGTATCACAGAATGCTCAGGCAATGTATTAACTAGTACAATAGCTGACACTGCTGAAAGTAAGCTGTTCTGCAATGTAGTGACTAAATTCTTAAAGGGCGGTGCTTTCATTAGTTTCTCCAAGATGAGGTGTCAAGATACATTTTTGTTATACAATGAAATATCATAAATACATATAGCTTATTTTCATCTCCCTTGTGTTTATCTTGTACAACTTGCCATTTGTTATATTTTCAAAATCATAATTCTTTATTATTAATATTTCTTTTAAAAAAACAAAATTTTATTAGCCTTAAGATATCACAGATTTGCAACTCTGACCAAATTAACCATGACTATTTTATTTTTCCAAATAAACAAAATTTTCACAGAAACAACTTGGTAATTTCCTTTTGATGGCTCTTTTTTCACATTACATTCCCATGTCTCTCTCCTCTCTGAATTTTAGTGGCTGAAAATAACTTGGAGAGGGGCTTCCTGGAAACAATCCAGCACAAACAACCTAGAGAGCTATAGTTCTTTATGTAAAATGGGCTATTGAAGTTTAATTATCCATTGGCTGATCCTCCAGGCTCCAAACTCATTCATCAGTGCCCAGAGTTACACTATAATATAGTAAAGCATCTCCAGTTCTTGAGGATTTATCTCCAAAACTACATTTTCATTCAAGATATCTCTTTATGGTAATTTTTTTACCCCAGTTTTTTAATGTTCTAGCATCCACATTTTGTGCCAAGTCTTTGTGATGATTAAAGTGAACTTTGCTTTCCCTTGACCTTGCACTTGACCATATGACCTCCTGAAGCATAAAGAAGAAAATAGAAAATTCCATTTCTAAAGCTAGAAATTGTAAAGGCTCACATTATCCCTTTTTCAATCTTACAATCCTGAGGCATTATAATCATTGCATATCAAGGAAAATAAAAGACAAAGGAATGTTGCTGTTGTGTAACAGTATCCTCCAAGATTGAAACATTCCAACTTTCAGAAAATCTCCTTAAGACAAAAGGTAAACAATTCAAAGCAGTTCCAGGAAGTGACCAGATTTACTGCTCCCCATTTCCCCTGAGATTAAAAAAATAAAGATTGTTCAGAGTTACTCTCAGACAAAGGCAAGGTACAAATAAGACTCTGAACCTGGACCAGCTGCATTTAAGAAGCAGAAACTACAGCTGAGCTGCCTGGAATCTAGGACTAGGAAACCTCAAAAGGATACTCTATCCTAGCAGCTGCCTGTGTTAGGGTTCTCGAGAAGTTTCAGAAAAGCCCACTATCCATGTATGCAATCAGCAAGAGTGTTCATTATTCCAACATGCTGGGACCAACCATCCTACACAAATGCAAAATGTCAAGGACCCCAAAAGGATCATTCAGGCTTCTTTTAAACACAGATAAAAGAAGTTCCTAGGGTAGGAAGGTCATCTCAGATAGGATTAGCTTGTCCAATGACAATCATTTAGTATGCTCTTATTGCTGAGGGCTGGCAGGAGCCTAAGGCTATAGTTTTCCCATTTGGGGACAAGTTTGGACAAGTCCCAGGCACTGTCCTTATTTGGTTATTACTTTGAGCTACTCTAGAAGCTGGTTGGCCTAGTACACTGACTGTGGGGGTTGACTCAGTGGGCTGGGCTCCATAGGTCCTGTCTCCCTTGTCCTTGCTGCCACGGGCTTCCAAAAATGATAGTTCTTTGTTTATGGCTTTCTCAGAAACTGTCTGCTTTCAAGAGGCATAAGGCCTAGTTTTCAACTGTTATTAGGACAGGCTGTCATGGTATTTGCCTGGCCCTCTTACCTGCAGGCTGTGCACTATGTAGGCTTCAGGTTCCTAGCTTTTGTGATCTGTCACCTGTATTGGGGTGGGCTTTGTTGATAGAGCAGTCTTTTAATAATTTCTGCTTTTGTAAGTAACCCTTCATCTATACACCTGTTTGTAAACTCAATAAAAGCCATTGGTTCCCCATGATGGACTTTGGTGGTATCTTTACTTTGGTCTGCTTTGGGCTCCCTTTGTGGGCTGAGTAGATGTGTGTGTTGCATCTCCCCAAGAAAAGTCTTGCCATGCAACAAGTTGCCCATCTCTGTGGTTGGTTTTTGGTTTTGTTATTGTTGTTGTTTTGTTTCAGTCTTAGGAGGCCCAGCCTTCCGCTCTCACATAAATACACAGGACTTACTCTTACTGATGAGTGCTCAGCCTTAGCTTGGCTTGTTTCTAGCCGAGTTTTCTAACTTAAATCAGAATATCCTGTTTCTCTTTAACTATATTTGACCTCTGGGCTTCTACCTTTTCTGTATTCTATGTCTTCATCTCCTTCCTATCCCATGACTGGCTGTGTGGCTGGGTAGCGGGACCCTGGCATCCTACTCTCCTTGTTTCTCACTTCTCTCTTCCCTTGATTTGTCTTTCTGTTTATTCTCTCTATACGGCAGCCCCACCTATGCTTTCTTCTGCCTGGCTATTGGCCATTCAGCTCATTATTAGAGCAATCAGGTGTTACAGGCAAGCAAAGTAACACAGCTTTACAGAATTAAACAAATGCAATATAAAAAATGAAACACATATTCATATCATTAAACAAATATTTCATGTCATAAATAAATAAATGTGGCACGTCTTAAACTAATATTCCACCACACAGCTCCTCCATGGATCTGCAGTGTTGGGATGAATTTCCTTACCTCCTTCAGACTGAACTGGAGTGACAGAAAAGCCCAGAAAATAATCTTTGTGAAGATCTTTCCTGCCTGTGGATTTTAATAAGACTTGAATGCTTGTTTGTTGAAATATAATCTTGCTATATAATCATGGTTCTTGGCCTGGAACTATGTAGATCAGGTTGGCCTTGAACTCACAGAGACTAGCCTACCTCTATGTCCAACAAGACATAAATGTTTTTATGTCAACAACATTGGATGTCCTTACATCTTATATTCCCTCTTGTTGTCTTTAGTCCTTAAGAACAGAAACATTATCTTTCCATCCAGGCCTAGTATCACCTGTGATACTTAGAAAACCATTAAATAACTGGAAAGATAAAACTTTAAAGAACTTTGGAAAGTCAACAGTCCATGTGTGCTTGCTAACTATGATACAGAAGAGGACTTCAAGATGTTTTTATTTTATAAATTCTTTTCATTTGAAAACTATTTAAAAATCAGAGGCTTGATGAAGCTCCAGGGGTACTAATATGAAGTGTTATAATTTGTAAAATTAAATGAGTTTTCAAGATGGACTTTATGCATGCTAATTAATATCATTTTTAAAATGCCTGACTTAATGAAAGAGTAATGCACATACAAAGGTGTTTGAACATAGAAAAGCAACAAAATTTGATATTCTAGAATGTGAATGTAATTATCATGATCATGCTTATTCAAAATCCATGAGTATTCAATCATTTATTTATATAGTATTCCTTATTAACAAGATATTTTCAGCTTTTGGGTGTAGTGAAAGGTTCTGGCTCACACTTTCAGGGCCAGGACCAGATGTTCGGACCCACTCTCAGCCCCACTTAGCCTCAAATAATTACACAGGCTTATACTATTTTTATGTTGATTGACCTAGAACCCAGGCATATAATTTGCTAACTCCTTCACCTTAACTAACCCATCTTGTACAGCTGCACAGCTTGGTACCTTTTCTTACAGCAGCATTTCAGCTTCTTTCTTCTGTGTCTGCTGCCATCTCCTCATCCTGTCTGTGGTGGCTCTCCGGTATCTGTGTTGTCTCTCTGGGGCTCTGAGTCTGGCATCTGTCTTGTTCTTCCTGTACTCAGAGTTTTCTTTGCCTGTTAGCCCTGCCCAAACTTCCTGGTTGCCTTTGGCCAATCAGCTTTTTATTAAACCCATAGCGGGGACAATTATTTAAAATGTAACATATAATTCCACTACATTTCCCCCTTTTTCTCTTTTTAAAACAAGAAGAACCCCAAATCTAATATTCTTTTTCCCCCATTACCTATAACAACTTATAGCCAACACTGTAAACAAACACAAATATCCATAATCCATTTGGGGAGAATGTGGGCATAGTTCTCTAGACTACTTCCTGCTGAAAGGGGATGCTTTCAATCCCATAAAGATCCAAAGAAGATTTTAGGATTATGGATTATGGATAAATCTTTAGTGGAATAGCCTCTAAGCTGAGTAATTTCAGTTAGTCTCTTTGAAGTAGTTTTGGATGCAGAGCTCAGAGGAAATTTCAACAGAGATGCTCTGAAATTCTGAATCATCTGGGCCATCCATTTCCACTGAAGACATTTTAGGGGGTCTTCCTTCATCAAACTTTATTTTCTGTAACTGGGAATGAATCCATATCTTCTCATTTTCTGTAGAAATAAAGAAAAACCCTCTTCTCCAAAGTAGCATATCTTTTGATTTCAATTTAAAAGTCATATCATTTACAAAACATATAAATTGGATTAATCTAACAGCATTTATAATTGAATGTCTTTTAGAAGCTTTTTCTACTTCATTTACTGTCAAAAAAAACTTAAAGACAAGACAATGGCATACAATATCCAGACACTCTTTGTATTTTACATTTTCCATGGCTTATTACTATTATTGTTTTTTCTTTTTTAAGAACTTTCTCTATCATTTTTTCTTTTTTAATTTTCTCTTTCTAGCCTACATATATTTTAAACATACCATAAATTATTTACAGGTTTGTTTGTTTGTTTTTTATCTGTCTCTACTGTATATCTCTTATCTTTTGTTTCTGACCACTCCTTTGCTTGACTAGGGTTACTGACCCACCCAGCCATTTCTATTTCTATCTATTTCTACATGCCTTTAATCTGCCAAGGTTTGATTTAAGGATTAAAAACGTCACTAGGGTGGCTGACTTCACCCAGCTCCCTTTATTACTTTCTGTTTCTGACCACATCTTTAATCTGCCAAAATGTGCCTACGGATTAAAGGCATCACTAGGGTGGCTGCCTGGCTCCACCCAGCACCTACTGTAGCTGAAGTTTAGTTTTTTTAGCTGAGGTATTTGACAGGACCCACAATTACCATTCTGGGGGATTTTAGGGTTCATATAATCACCAAGTAAAGCACTGTCCACTCTTCATTAATTTAATTTAAGTAGTTGGCAGCAAAGCCTCTTAAAAGACTCGTAAGTGTTTGCCTCTAAGGCTGAATCAGGAAAATCTCACTTTAAAAAGCAGAGCCTCTGCTCGCCTCCAGCAAATAGAGCTGATCCAAAAAACAAAAAACAAAAAACAAAACAAAACAAAACAAAAAAAAACAAAAAAAACAAAAAAACTGCTTCTGCTACTAAGAATCCACCACCTATGATTCTGTTCCCTTTTACCTGTGAGAACAGAAACCTTAAATCCACTATAAGCAGCTTGTTTCTTACATTGAGGCTCAGGAACCAGCCTTACTGCAGTTTTTATACTGTGCTCTAAAAGCCTGCCATTTTTAATTCAAACCCAAGCCCTCACATCTCACCAGGGTGTCTCTGTACCTCAGCTCATGTAAGAGACATAACTCAGAAGCTGTTTTTGGCTCTGATTCTGTGATCTAGAACTGTTTTTAAGTTTTTTATGCCTTTTTGTTGGTATATTTTATCCACCATTGGGCTGCCATTTGTTGTCAAAGGTTCTGGCCCAGACTTTCTGGGCCTGGACCAAAAGTTCAGACCTACTCTTAATATAATCACTTTAAACAACTACATACATTGCTTTTACATAATAATAGAAAGTATCAAATAAAATAAATAAACATGTATTCCAGAAAATTAAGTACAACATAAAATAAGCTTATTGATAAATGGACAAAAGAAGCTATAAATATTATTTTTATCAGAAGTATTGCTAAAGTTTAATTTAGAAACAAAAATGTCTTCCTTGCTCAATTAACAACAAAGCTTATGTTTCTAAAAATCATCCTCATCATCCTTCAGCAAAATTCATGTTCTGTGTCACTTTCAAGTTTGACAGAATGACCCTTAGCTCATGGAGTAGGGGCCTAGCTTTTTGTCTCAACTGACAGGTTTTAAGATAATAAGTCTTCCTGTAGATACAGTGTTGATTAAGCTCTTGGCTCTAGTTAATGAGGAGATTCCCTGAAAACTTAGAATCCAGATGATAAGGCAGATGCAGTAAGCCTCAATCTTGATTCCTCCTGAAAAGGTGGAGGTACAAGGAAGCCACAATTATAGCCACCTTAGGTCACTTTGGTTTTCTCTATTATTCATGCCTTTTCCTCTGCTTAAGAAGATGAAATATTCTACATAAGGTCTCCACTGACTTTCAAAATAGTGTATAGAGTTTGGCATGGGTTTTCCTAGCCTGCTCATTGCTCTGGCATCCATCCCCAGAACCTAAGCAAACAAACATTGGCTAACTAAAAGTTCAGATGACTTCTTGTTATCTATACTTCATCTTGTATTCTTTAACCCAAACCCTTTATTTTCATAGGGTTGCAATAAATATTTACAAGTCCTTTCTTATGTGTAGTTTTACTTTTTATGGTTTCACTTACCTTCAGTCAGCTACTGTCCAAAAATATTAAAGGAAAAATGGAAGAAAATCAAAGATGTATACGTTGTTCAATCCTGTTTTGTCTTGAACGACATGATGAAATCTTGTGCCTTCCCCTCCACCTTGCCTAGTGGTGACACAATCCAGGATCTAACATTTTCCTGCTGCATTACCTTGTCACCAGTGCACCTGTTGCAGAATCTTAGTCACAGGCAGCTTTGCAGTCTTACTGTGCTGTGTTCAAGTAACTAACAGTAATAAATAATGCCTCAAAGCATAAAAAGTGTGGTACTAGCACGACAGATGAGTCAAAATGACTCTGAAATGCTTCTTCTAAGTGAAAGTCCTCATCTTAAGTGTTAATGATTTATGAGTGAATGTGTGATACTAAATTATCAAATTCTTAAGAAAGAAGTTTTCTTATAAGTAGTTTTTCTCAGTAGCAATATAAACTCCAAGTCTTTTAACTTGAGACCTTGTTATATTGTTATTTACTATAATGATCTTGAATATTTTAGTTCATAATTGGTTTTGTCATATAAATGTGTTTTCTTTGGGGTAGGTGTGATTTGTTCTTGTTATTGCCATTGCTGTTGTTTTAAAACAGGGTCTCACTGTGTAGCCTTAGCTGACCTGGAACTCATGTATATACTAGCCTGGCCTTGAACTCATAGAGATTCACCTACCTCCACCTTCTGAGTTCTGTATTAAAGGTGCATGTCACCATGCCTTGTGAAATTTAGTTACTATTATGGTTCACAATTGAGTGTATATTAAAAAAATAGAAAACAATAGCATAATATGTTTGTTAAAGGGCATAGTAAAACTAAAGAGGAAGAAAGGTTATATTTAACATTTGACACAATTTATAGATGCAGGCACCCAGTGACCGTCTTAGAATATTTATAAAGTATCCCCTGTAAATTATCATAGTAATATGAGGAATTTCCCCTGCCTCAACTTATAAATACATTAGATTATGTTATCATGAAATATTTTCATGTATGGTATATATTCTCAAAATGTTGGAAGAGATTTACAATGCAAGTTTTTCAGAAAAACTGGGTTGCTGTTCATATTTTCTTTTAATGTGTGAATAAGGAACAGCTTTAGTGCATGTCACCTGTGCTTGCCTCTGGACTTGTCCTGACACCAGGCTGGACCTCCTGGACTCAGGGAGTTGAGTGCCCACTCTGCTCTGCTAGATCCCTTTTGTCACCAGGCAGTCTAAACTAAAACATTCCACAACAACACTGCTGCCTTGAAAGGTCACACCAGCAACACTAAATAAATAAATCTTCATTTCCTGAGGTTTTTCCTGAAAGTGATGAGAAATGGCAGGTACGGCATTTTATAAAACACAAGAAAGCCATGAAACTGGCCCATGAGTATTTTCCAACCTGAATTCACTATCTGCTACAGAGTAAGGTAGAGTTAATGGCCATCAAACCAGCGCTGACAAGAAAAAGACTAGGTATTCAGAACTGTTGACAGGACTATTTAGTATATGCCATAAATCCATACTGCTAATGAGGAACTGCACTGAATTTATATTGCACACTCAGACACTATGTATCTTTTTCTTACTCAATGTGGGCTTTTTCTAATTTATAAATTACATGCTTCAAAATGTGCATAATTACATATAAATAAGTGGTCATAATTGCATAAGTGGTATATATCAATATTTGTTTATTGTTTGGGATGTATGCTTTCAATTTTAATATATAAGAGTAAATAATCATTTAGTTACCTCAAGTCTAAAGATGAAACAAAAACTTTGTTTTGATGTTTTTTTAAAGATCCATAACAGGGGCTGGGGAGTTGGTTCAGTAGGCCAAAGTGCTTGCTGTGCACTCAGGTGAAGACCTGAGTTTGAATCTCCAGCCCCCACATAAGCCAGGCAGAACAGCAACACATGTAGCCCCAGTGCAAGGGAGGCAGAGACAGGTGAGTCTTCAGCACCCCCTGGCATGCATCAGCCAGATATGCTAAAAGTCTAGCAGCTGAAGCACACATGCAGGGTGACAAGCTGAGTCTGCCTGGTTGCTTTGTCTCTGCCTTACGCTCATTTCTGCATTTGTATGAAGGTGAGATGATCTATCTACAGGTCTTATTTTAGCAAACAGGTTTTAGTGTCTATTCGCCTCTTGTCTAGAAAAAAAAAAAAAAAATGTCCACTCTGAAAAAAGTAGGAAAGACCATGCTCATTACAGAAATACTGTAATAAGAACAAAAATGTCCAACAGATCTAGCCCTCTCTGAACAGTAAAAAAGCTTGTGGAATGTGCCAATAACACTGAAGTGAGCTAGAAAAGGGTAGGTTTAGGTCAAAAAATAAATCCCATGTGACAAACTGTCAGGAGAGGACATCAGAAAGCCAACAGGGCAAAGAAGAAGCTCAGTGGGGCAAGTGCTTGAGGCTGGAGCAGAGGCCTGGGCTCCGATCCCCAGCATCTAAGTGAACAAGCTGAGCATAACAACACTGCCTGTTATCCCAATGTTCAGAAGCAGATAGAGGAACACTTAGTGCCCACTGTCCAGCCAGCTTAGCCAATCAGTGAGCTATAGGTTCAATGAGAGATCCAGGAAGGTGAAAGAGTGTAAGAGACAAAGGTGGTTGATAGCATCGAGGAAACTGTTTTCTAAACACAGCAGAGAGAGACACGCATGGACTCACTATCATTGTGACAAGGGTCACAAGATCATGTAATATCTATCTAGACAAAACCCCAGCATAGAGGTGTGAAAGGGCGGCTACATATTTCTACCACTAGCTGGGGAGCTATTGGCCTTTGGTAGCTGATGGAGGAGGGCCAGTCAGTTTTCAGTAAAGATGCAATCCCTGGTAGGCTGAGCACACAGGAGGGCAGGACTCAGTCCCAAGATTAGCTCAGGAGCACAAACTGGACCTGATGGAGAAAAAAAGGGAAAATTAGTAAATCTCAAAGTCGGGTGAGGGGAAATAGAAGAAGGAAGAGGGTGGTGAGTGTTCAGAATATGCTGTGTAAAATTCTCCAAAAAATTAATAAAAATATAACTAAAGAGAATACAAATTACACAATACACACACACACACAATAGGGAGCAATAGAAGAAAAGACTTGCTATCAACCTCTGGCCTGCACAGGCACACAAGGATATGCATACATTCTTACACCACACAAACACACAGACAACACAATTTTTTTTTTTTAAAAGAACAAGCATTTCATTTAGGCATAGACCTAGAATTTCAGATAGCTTCTGCTGCAGCTATTGTGATGCTTGTTTGCATTGGGTAAGACATAGCCCCTGCTCAAGTTCCTCATTTTACTTCCTACATTGTCACCTTTTCATTCCCAGTGTCCATCATACACAGATTTTTTTTTTCTCACTTTCAATGTACTGGTTTCTTTCTCTAGAATATTTTTCTCCATTCCTCTGAATCATCCGTAGTATCTTATCTTTGAGATTACTCAGAAAGCCTCCCATGGTGATATCAAGCTCATCTAAAGACTTAAACTGGGTATGGTAGCCACTTGTGAAGGTGGAATTAAAAGTTAGAAGCCAGCCTGTGCTACATCACAAGTGGGAAATTGTTTGCATCTTGGCCTCCTGTTTACTTACCATGTTCAAGTCATTCTTTTACATATCAGAGTGTTTGAGAGGTTGTATCAGTTTTTACATCCCAGACTTAATAGAATGTTCAGAACATAGTGACAACAAATAAAACAAAAGAGAAATATGTAATAGGTCATATTATATACAATTATTTCATAGAACTAAAAGACTTTTGCTAATGCAAATAGGAAGATGAATCAAATAATGAAGTCCTTGTGGTGGAGGCAGAACCCAACTTATCTTTTGAATTCTAAATTAAAAGCAGGAGGCTTGAAACCTCACTGTGGCTAGAAATCAGTTCTGACACCACATCAGTCATCATTCATTGGTAAAGTGTAATGAGAAGCTTAACCAGGAGCGTAAGGCAAGAAACAGAACTTATTTCAGGGAAAATGGTTTTGAATCAATATAGAACAACTTTAAAGCCACACATGGTGTTTCAAGCCTGTAATCCAGTACTCTAGAATCATCTAGGAGGATTAGGAGTTTAAGGACAGCCTGGATGATACAATAAGATACTATCCTTCAGCAATCCACTATAATATGTACTTTGTAATAATGTCCATATGGTCAGTGTACATTTATTCTTAAGCTCACAAATAGTAACTGAATTTTATAGTCACACCATCTTGAACACATCCAACCTTGTTAAATAATTACATAAAAAATGTGCACTCATTCTAGTATCAAATAATCATGTTGTGGTCTCTCAAAAATGCCAAGGAGGGATCAGTGTATAAAGGTGCTTGCCCCAAAGCCTTATGAACTAAGATGGTTTCTAGAAACCATATGTTAGAGTAAGAGAACTAACTCCCACAAGTTTCTTTTGATTTTCATATAATTGTCATGGTACATTTACACACACACACACACAAACACAAGCACTAAGTAAATAAGCAAATGTAAAGGAAAACTTTAGTACCACTAAAAATAAACAGCCATTTCTTTGTGTGTCAACCATTCTGCTAGTTTCTATGTAGACATCTCAATCAAGCCCACTGATGACTCTGTGGGGTTCATACAAGTACGACTGAGACATCGATCAGTTTCTGTTAGTCAGTTGGTTGCTTAAGTGAGTCCAATCTAAGTATGTCTGAGTGCGTCCAATCTGAAGCCCATACTTTTAACCACTCAGTTATTCTATCTCTACCAAAATGACATTTAGGTTACTACTCAGTTTTAAAAACTTAGGTAAGCATATCCTACTGAACAGAATATTTGTGGACTTGAGCTTCAGTGGTCAATATCATCCAGAGCAGAGTCCCTAAAACAAGAACAGGGTACCAAACGTTGCCTTCTGGACTACTAAAAGACATGACTGGGGTTTTATTAGTATTATACTGTTGACACTTCTGTTTTGTATAAGTGAATGGATAAAAATAATACCCTAAAGACCCAAGGAGTTACCATTGGCAGAAATAAAATTTCACTGATACTTGAGGCTTTGGTTAAGGTCTCTCATTAAAGCATGTTCAGTTCATAATTCAACTTAGTCTTTCCCATTCTATGACTAGTTTCCAGAAATATTTTAAATCTAAGGAACTCAATATAGATATATCACATTCAACCACTCCTCATCAGGGTTTTTAGGACCACTCTGCTGCATTCTCTCCATCTCTCATAAGTTTCATTAATTAGAAGAGATAGTACGTGTACATATTCAAACTGCTCATCATCATGAGTTAAATCTGGTAACTCTGGAAAGCTGCAGAATGACTAATGTTAGAATCACAATTTAAAGATAGTTTTATCTGTTTCAATCTATCAGAGAAGATCAAGTTTCACTGCTTCTGGTCTATGACTTTACCTGTCTTCAACTGCTTTTAGCTCTCTCCATAGAGCTGAGAGATGGGTTAACTTCCTAGGACTGTTATTGAACTATTGAACGCAGTCAGATTGAAGAATCCTTATGGGGAAAGGATTAATAAGAATACCTCTTCCTATTCATATGTCAGGCCATCAGAGTCAAAAGTCATCCTCATCACAGGATACAAATTGACGGCTTAAGTAGCATGAACTGTCTCAGGGAACTCTAAGCTTGTAAACCGAGGTTCCCCAGAGATTATTTTCTTACACTATATATAATACGTTCTGGATTCCTTAAATCCCTATGTCACTTCTGTAAAAGATTCCTAAAGTACAAATATGAGTGATAAGCAGATAATAAATAGAAAAAATTACTCCTACATGGTCAGAATTTAAATATGCATTTAAAATGTGTACTTAAAGTACCCTGGCCATATTGTTTATATAGGTTTGTACACTTGCATTATGCCTTAATTGCCTTGGTGTGGTTAGGTGATAGAGAACTTCCCTAGTGTGTGGCCGTAGACTCAATCCCTAGGAACATAGAAACAAAATTAAATGAAAAAAATCTTTAATGCCGGGTTTACGTAATCTATTTTTTTCCTCTCATTGTAAGAGCAGTAGCTACATTTTAGATCCAGCCTTACTTAGGAAGTGCCTGTAACTGAGACAGGACTAACAGGATTCTCCAATCTAGGTCATTAGGTTAAAAAAGTTCTCAGTTGTTAATGTCTTTCACTCAAATAAGCTTTAAAACAAGGTTTCAGCGATCCATTGTTCTGGATGGTTCCTGAGGCATTGACAGAGATATTCTTCTTCAAGAATTTGGTGAAAACCTACACCTAAGAGTTGTTGATGCAAAAAATAACAGTGACTCATAGATAATCACATCCCTGTGGGCTTCAGAGACTCCCCTGAACCCCCGTTGGTCAAACTGGAACTGCTGTGACATGTGCCACATGTAAGACAATCTATTGATTCTTGCTTCTTCAACTCCCTGATTTAAACTGAATACAGTTCACCCTTTTAATTTTCAGTCTTTAGCAAGACCACATACAACATTCTTTCTCTAATTAGGACACAGAAATATCAGCATTATTCATGCATGCAGCTCATTCATATCAATCAATAGTTGACTATATTACCTCAAAAGTGTAAGACTCCAGCATGACCAAACACAAGTAGTCAAAACAGTCTGGCCTCTATTAAAACTCAACAAACGTTACAGATGAATGGATATTTATTCATGTAGCACTTTGTGGTCTTGCTTCAAGGAGTTATCTTAATAAACAACGGTTGTTTGAAAGCAGGTGTGCTAGATGGTCTTATGTCAATTCGGCACTCAAGCTTGAGTTATCTGAAAGAAAGGACTCTCAAATGAGAAACCGCCTCCATAAGATCTGGCTGTAAGGCACTTTAATTAGTGATAGATGTGGGAGGGTCTAGGCCATTGTAGGTGTGTCCATCTCTGGGCTGATGGTCCTGAATTCTATAACAAAGCAGGCCGCTCAAGCAAGCTAAGAGAAGAAATCCAGTAAGCAGCACCTTTTCATGACCTCTGTATCAGTTTCTACCTCCAGGCTCCTACCCTGCTTGAGTTCTTGTCCTCACTTCCTTAGATAATGAACACTAATGTGGAAGTATAAGCGAAGTAAACCCTTTCCTCCCCAATTTGCTTTTGGGTCTTGGTATTTCAGCGCAGCCATTGAAACCTGAACTAAGACAGCAGGATTCTTATCCATCTGTCATAACTGATCACTCCATTCCTATGCCTAAAATTCTGTGGGCATTTTCAGAGTATTTTTTTTGAGAGGTTCTATATTTTATTACTGAACAAACCACTCCCCCAACTTAAACACGACCAGGACTCCAGGTTAAAGATGTTGAACTCCATCTGACGGGATTGACTGGATGTTGAGCTCCACCTCGTAGGGACTGACTGATGACCATGATTCGGTATGGACTCTTGTCTTGCCATTCTGTGAATCCTTACAGTCCAAGCTTTGTTCTCTTCCAGTGTCTTCTCTTGGAGTTGTACCTGATTTTTGTCACCAGTTTTCATCCAAATCCACTGAGGAATAGGACGATTTTGCTTTTGTTTCTTGGCCAGGAATCGCTTGATTCTGAAAGTCTTATGAGAAGACACAGCGAGAAGCTGAATCAAGGGTACAGAGCACGATGGCAGATGAAAGGCGAAGAGCCATTGTAATTCTTATATGCACATCAACATGGTTGTGTAAAAGTGGGGAACTCCCAAGAAACACTTGAAACTGTAGGACCCCTACTGTGCTGTCTATCTCCACAGTTAGAAGGTTTCAGACATCCTCTGGTAGAAATCCATGCTGGATCATAGCACTTGACTTACTGTCTGGTTTAAATCCAGTGGTGCTACAAAATAGCTTGCTTGGATATCCTACATGCTCACAGAACTAATATTTCATTTCATTGTGTTGCTACCTTCTAAACAGACATGTGACAGGAGTTTTTAGGGATGAGTCTCTTACACATCTGGACTAGTGTTAGGTGTGTGGTTAGATTTTGGAGTTAGGCATGTTCAGGACTTGCTGCTATAGAGGAATGACAAACAGAACAACAGTTTCTAGCCCAGTCAGGCATATACTGAATAACCAGATGCACAAATGTACAAATGGATGAGTGAATAAATGATGTGACCAGGAAGCAAAAATAATGTAAAATGGGAGAGCACAATTCCATCTCATTGCTCTCCCTGCCTCCATCCTTCTCTTTCTTGTATTTCTTTCAAACAGCCTTTCCATAACACCTCTGAAGCCACCTTCCAGAAAATTCCAAGCTACCTCCAAAGAACATGTAAATGCTCAGCATTGGTTATACCATATACCATTTATCTTCCCAGGAAATGGAAGAAGCCCCCAGGGTCATATATCCACATATGCATGACAGAAGGGCAAAGCTTCCAGGAGATCAATCCATATATCTGACTGCTTTGTAAGGGATTTACTAAGTGCAAAACAAATCATTCTTGGCGCCTGCCTTTGGAAACATTTTCTTTTGTGTTTAGAGAGTGCAGTCACCCGGTCACTTGCATTCTGAGACATGAAGTCTTGCAGATGGCTTAGTGTGAGCTCAATAAGATGGTCTTCTCCATTAACTCCTCAGCTCTCAACACATGCTGTTTCCAAGTCTGTTTAGGATGGTAGTCTTATGGCCTAGCAATAGCCTAGTAGAATTAGTATTAGGTGCTTTACTTGGCACTTAAAGATTTAGAAATGTGTTAACAGAAGTTCTACTAAAATGGCCCATCTGCAGAGCCTGAATGTACCAGCTTTTAGACAAATACAGAATAGAAGAGCAGTGTTTGCAAAAGAGGAAGAAAGTTTCATGGAACATCTGATGTCTAGTGGATTCACTTCAGTTCAGTGCTTCTGTCGACTTCCTTGAGCATAGTCTCCAAGTTAATAGCAGACATGTTAGGATTTTATTGTAGCTTAACTGTCTACAAGGACTACAAGGAATGGAAAGCAGGATTTTGTAAGAAGATAAGAGGAATCAAATAAAAATTAGAGCAAAATTTAGAGCCAGTCTTAAGAAATACCACAAGTGGCTAGTTCTTAATATGTTTCCCCTCCTTCCTCTGAAACACAAGGCTCAGGCATTTTTAATCCTTGCTCTGTGTACCAAGTTGGTAAGACCCTTGACACAGGGCCCAGGCTGGCCAGAAGCCATCAGCTGTCAACATTCCTGGATACTAAGGAAACAAGTGCCCTGTTCCAGAAAGAAGAATCTGGCATCATAGCACAGTGCCCAGTGTGTCATGGCTAGAGTGACAAATAGGAGCACTGAGTAGCCCACTGAGAAGTGCATCTTTATTTTTAAGTATCATAAGCTTTTCTTCAAAATATAACAAGAATATCCCTAGAAAAAAATTGGCATCTTTGAACATGTCACAGCTCTTGACAGACCAATTAAAAGGTTAAGTTTTCACCAGAACTGGAAGGATGGCTCTGTGATTTAGGGCATTCACTGGTATTCCAGGGGATCCAGGTAAGATTCCCAATACCCACATGGTCTGCAACTCCAGTTTCAGGAGATGCAGTAACCTCTTCAGTCTCCCATGAGCACCAAGCATGCTCATGGTTCACAAACATGCATGTGAAAAAAAAAAGCAAAAAACAAAAGCACCCATCCACATTAGACTCTGTACATAAATAAACAAAATAACCATAAAATAATTATGAGCTACAGACTTTTCATTAGAACAAGTCATGGAAATAAATGCTTTGATACCAGCAACATTCATCTCTAGTTTCATACCATATATGCAAAGAAAAATATGTGTAAATGACTATAAGGATACATAAACAATTTCAATAGCTCTTGACATTGTTTCAAAAGTGATCAAAAGATGGATTTTAATTTCTTAGATAGAAAAGTGAGATTCCTTCAAGAGTCTTTTGTAAATAAAAAACTATAATCCCTTTCTAAGAATAATCATCCAGCCAAAGGAAGTAAGGATTGGAGCCCCAGACTCAAAGGAATTTAGAGCAATAGACAATGAAATATTTGGGCTGTTATGAGATTCAGGTTGTCAAATTCTGAAATTTACTGATTGTATGCATATTGAAACATTTGCTAAAGTGAGCTTTAAAGTCAAGTAATGTGTTATATATATGAGAAATCATCCAAGGAAAAGTGAGATACTCAGCATTAGCAAGAACTTTTTTTTTTCTTTGAAATAAACAGAGGACATATGTGTGTACTTATATTTGCATGAATGTATGTATCATGTCCAGCATTGATTTCTAACCTATGCTTTTGCATTTTGAGTTCTCTCATTCATGATATGTGTCTTATTAACTGTAATTATATTTCTTTAAATCTCACCTTGCATTTGAGTCTTTTTCATAATTAATGAAGTGATATACAAGTAAATATATTTTTATTAGTTGTTCTGTAATGTTATTTATTATTATTATTATTTTCTTATTTTAACCTACTTAAGATTTACTTTATTTTCCATTCCCATTTCCTACTGAGGGACACAGTGTAAGAAACTGACATTGACATAGATATTATTTAATCAACAAGATTTTTAGCTATAAAGGTGGAGTTCTCTACATTTCTAACACAGAATGTTTCTTAGAGTATGGCGTACTTATTAATAACCACTTCTGTGTGTCTTCCATAATTTCAAGCATGTTATTTATGTCTGTACTTACTTTGAAGATGACCAGTATTTTAAAATAGCAACTTATCATTTACATCACAGTTTATTTCTAGCGTTTTAGTACATTTTTATTATTTGAGCCTTGGAGAATTCTTGTTTGTTTTCTTTAAGGTTATTATCTACATCTATAACACTATCTTAAGTCAATATTTCATTTTAAGGGAAACTCATTTTTCTCAAGATGTTAAGCTAGTCATAATGCTTAGAAAGTGTTTCAGAGATGTTGATGCTAAAACCAATTCTTGGTACTCTCCTAAATATTATGACAGTGTGTCAGAGTTATTAATGCCAACAGTTTCAAAGTCCAAGACAGCTCCCTGTGCTTAGTAAGAACTGTAAAGGTGATCCTTTTTCACTTAACAAAGTCCTTAAAGATTGACTAACAAAGTGAGAGCATCATGACCTTTAACCTCAGGGCCCACATTATGCTTCTTTTGTCATTAATTTGAAATCCACTAAAAATCTGTAAGGACTAGCTCAATATAAACCCTTTCAGACCTGGTCAGATATGCTGTGGCTCTTCACCTCCATCTTGTCAGTGAAAAACATGTCACTAGAGAAGGTCAAATGCCAAACACTTGGAAACTGCAGATCTTCATCCTCTCAAAGTCATTTGATACAAGCTTCAGTTGTTATGAAATAAGTCCAGGGCAGAAAGTCAGTGCCAAGTAATAAGCAAGCACCACAACCCAGTCTTCGGATCTGAACAGATCCCTCCAGCACCCAGCACTAATGGAGGACCAGCTAGCTCTCTTATGGTTGTTGCCCCACCCTCCTATGCCGCAGGTTGCTACAGAGACTCACTCTGTAGCAACAATATAAACTGCCGTCCAGACACTCCCAGGAAGGAGGTGTGATGAGTGGAAATGTAAATTAAGAAAGAGCTCCTTTTGAAACTTGAGGAGAAAGTCAAGAAAAGCTACAAAAGCATAAACCTACTTGGGACCTGTATATTAATCAAAGTACCATTGCAATGTCTTCTATTTCCTTTTTTCAAAAGTAGTTGATAAGTATCTATTCTGTAAAAGGCACTGTGTGGAATTCTAAAGCACTTTTTATTTTGCATTAGACCAATTTGCTAAGCCATTTAAAATAAGTACACAGTCAAAGTGCTATTATTTTTATTACTAATGTAATAACTTCTTAATTTTTATTTATCATTTATGTGTGTGTGAAAAGATGTACATATACTACAGTGCATGCATGGGAACCAGAAGGCAACTTGTAGGAATGGTTCTTTACGCCAATCATGAATGTTTCAGAAATGGAACTCATTCTGTCAGATTTCCCAGGCAAGTGTTTATATCTGCAGAGACATCTTGTCCAAAACTCTTGAGTCCAAAATCTTTTTGTTATTTGATGAACTGTGGATATAAATGATGAGGATAAAGAGAAATCTCAACCCAAACCATTAGGCAAGTTTTCTTCTCAAATGGTAATGCGTATCCTTTTGAATGGGAAGTCTATGTGCAAACTGTCTCCAAATGGTGACGTTTGCCATAAAACAAATCTTTATGCCATTCCTTCACCCTCTTTATGAAAATGAGGATTTCTATCCATAAAAGGGGGTGGGATTCACTGAGACAGTTTGGTGGCTTCTCTAAGTAACTGCTTACAAAACAGCTTTCAAATTGTGGAAAAATATGTGGAGATGTCCAGGATTGCCTCTCTCTCTAGCATGCCGACGTTTGATGTTGTAAGAGCAAAAGCAAAGCAAGATGAGCAGAAGTAAGCTCTCCTGACAATAAAGGATGTATGTTGACAATGCCTTCAATCCTGATTGTTTGTGGAGGTCTGAGTCAATTCCTAAGACTTAGCCTAAGTAAATTGATTGGGTGACTTCATTCCTCCACAATTGCAGATGCAAACACTGCACCTGCTGTTAACTGCAACCAGAATTAGACTATTGTGGGAATAATTAGACATTTAATATTGAAGACGTAGATAACTGGCCCACAATTAGTCCTGGCTAAAGCATCTATACTCATATTAAAGGAAATTCAGCACAAACCAGTCAAATTTTTGTCCTCCCTTTACAGAGGGATAGACAGGAGGAAATGTGATGGTAAAACCAGGCATATGATGGTAAAAGCAGTACAATGATATCATCACACTGGATGTCGAAGTCTAAACAAGGACAGCACATGGAAAAACATAATCTATGAAAAACACCTGTCAAATCTGCTTTAAACAATGATCCCTTACTTAGTCTCCCTTCCTAAGCTAGCCATTGGAGAAAGTGGCACAGGGAAGAGGGCTGTGAGTGTGACATAATTGTTCCTCTCATTCTTCAGAATAGGAGGGCAATGGGATTTATGTCTTGATTGGTGGCATTTAAGGGGAGATTCCAGATTTTGGCCCTGACTGTTTTCATTCCACATTTCTCCTTTGGACACCCATCAGCTGTGAATGTTTGAAAGACATCTGTTTTCTACTTAGGTGAACTTTCTTAGTTACATGCTCAGAACTGCCTGCATTGATTCAATGGTCTTTGTTAAACATAGGAAGACAAGATATTTACTTATCTTTTGAATCTTAGAAAACAAAACAACTTATGAAGAACTATGTCTTTAATGTACCGTCTTTTATCTTTTTCTAAACGTTGAACAATCTTTATGCATTTTTCACAGATGTAATACAATTTTCAGTGTAAGATAAAGGATACATATCATTTTCACCTGAAAGGCTTATTTTTTATACCTATTGCTTAAGATATTAATATATTTTAAAGTAGAAATGCACACATAAAAATATCTTGCTTATATTCAGAGACAATGCATTCTATTGGTTGGTTTTTTTTGCGTGTGATAAAAACCACATCACCATGTACCACACTAGAGTTTATTAAACCTGGAAGCAGGGAGGGGGGAAAGCAGAAGAGAAAGAGAATGGCCTCTGAGTGAGTGTTTTCTTTTAAGAGGGCAGGTGAGTCCATATCTACATAGCCACGCCTAGGGACGTGACCTTTGTTCAGTGCCCTACCTACAGCAGTTCTGCCACTGCCCCAGGTGAATGTCAGCATACTTGGTGTCATGCTGGGTCCACTGCCATGCTGAGTCCACTGTACAGCCGCTTTGTGGCATGTCAGGAATGCTTACACTATTCTACTCTTCTATATATTTTAATGAAATTATTAATTGGTTTTGCAGAGTTCCTGAACTTACTGGCTGAAGTTTAAATAAACCATAAAATCAAGCATGAGAAGTATAACAACACAGAAATGCTTTTTCATTCCTTCAACTCCAAGACTACTTCTACATTAATGCACTTCATCATCTCTGCCAGTTACATAAACCTCAGTTATCAATTATTAAGAACTCTGGGTGGGAACACTAAAGCTTGACCAAATGAGAAACTCAGATATTCCTAGAACTACATGCTATTGAGTGTTCATTAGTTAGGAGCACTGAATGCACAAATGTCAGGATGATGATGTCAGGGAGCTCATGTCACCCAAACTTTAACTTTTGTATGGCACCATCCATAAACAAATAACCTGCTCATTACAGTTAATGCAATGGATCATTCCCCATCCATTGTAATCAGCCCCAATTGTACTCACTTTGAGGCAATGGAGAAATGAGCATACTACATGAGCAACTGTTTTATCATCCCTCTGCTTTTAGTCAATGCAAATGAGAATAATAATAAATAAAAAGGCAGCACCTTCTAATAAGTTCTCAGATATGTTTATTGGTACCATTCCAATAGAACTACAAGATAATGACTTTTTTCCAAGCTAGATCTTTATTTCAAAATACAGAGAAGAATAGTGGAAAAGCTGGGCATAGGCATTCAGATGATGATCCCTCTTGACTAATTTCGCAATTATTGCTTCTTTCATTTCTTGATCTTTACTCTTCTCAAACATTACAGATCTTCTTCTTGATTTCCTGGTAGTAATTGTAAACTTTTCAGAAACCCCAATGATATAATATTGATTTTTTCCTTGAAAACTGATATATGGAAACACAAATATAGAAACACATATGAAGCATAAACCACAAACTAGTAGAATTAGTCAGAATAATGTATCTAAAAAGTACAAACCTAATGGTTTTTACTTCAAATACATATGTCACTGAAAGGTCAGTAGTGCTCATTTTATGATTATGCTGTGGTTCTAATAGTTCACTAACATTTGAAATGTTACTGGAAATTGAAGGTTAAGGAGTAATCACATTAGACTGTGGCTTTGAGTGAAGTATCCTCTAATCTACTAAGAAAGCAATCTCTAGAGGATAGCAATATTCAGCCTAAAGAAGAAAGGTGCTCTACTGCTGGAAGAGATGTTGGCTTATTTAAAAAGGCAAACTTTCTACCAATAAGTTGAACATCTGCCTTAGAATGGAATGCACAAAATCAATAAGCACCCAGAAGGCTGCAGAGCAACCAGAAATCCTCTACATTCCTAATGTAAGTACTCCCAAATATACTTTAAACATAGTGACATGAACAAAGCGAAATTTTCTAATAGCCCTAGTTCTCAAGAAATAGCCCTGACATGGCAGCATCAGCATTGTCTGAAGATTTTTAAGTAGTACAAGATCTCAAGTCCACTTCAAATCTATGAACTGAAAACCTGGGTGGTGATATATGACAATGTGATGTGCATGCCTGCTACACAGTAAAATTGCACAACCACAATATTATAAAACCTGACAGATTTCCAAGTAGTTGCTGAGCAGAGCAAGTGGCTATGTCACCACAGAAGATAAGAAATGATAAGGGTAGCATATAAAGATGTCTGATATGGGAAAGCCCCTGAAATCACCAAGTAGCTTTGGGTATTGGAGTAAGTGACTTAATACTGTTAGACTCTAAATTCAGATTAGATCAGGCATGGTAGTGTAGTCCTCTAATCCACCACTTAGGAGGTAAAGGCAAGAGGATTAAATGTGAGTTTTCCCAGGCTTGATTTTTTACCACATGTTAAGTGCAAAGTGTATAAACAGTTGTTCATTCTCACTCTGTGTGAAGGAAGTGCATTAGTTGGTTTTGTGGTTACAAGGTATTAAACTTAACCATATGTTCTTAAAAGTGATATGATTTCTTTTTTGTAACCTTAGCACTGTAGTTGGAAACTCATTATAGCTGAAACATGACAGTGATTTGATAAAGATTGAATTTTACCTTTTCAGATGTGCAAAGCTGTGTCATGCCCTCCCAACACAGTAAAGTGGCTTCAAAATTATAACTCAATTGATTATAAAACTAAACATAAATATTTCTAAATATTAGAATGTAAGCTTTTCTGGCCTATGCTCAGTATCTGATTAACTCCTTCTTATACAATATTATGAAATTTACAGTGCCAAACAAAACTGGTATAAATATCTAAAAAGGGCACAGTCCTTCATGGATTTTCAAGTTTAAGTTGATTACTAGATTTTATTCATATTTCACAAAATACTAATACCAGTATTTTTGCATTTTATATTCTAGTTTTTAAGTTAGCTTTGTTATACAAATAGATTTTTGTTTTTGTCTTTAAAGGTTTAAATATTATAATTACATACCATCGCAATAAGTTGATCCTTATTTCACGATTTCTAGTTAGTATATAATGAAAACATAGAGCCAGATATTAGAGAAAAGATGGAATATCAGAGACATAAAACAGGTCAGTCAATTATCACACAGCCAACTACTCAGGCCAAACATGGTAAAAGCTGTCTTCAAGAGTCCTCTGCCTGGCTGGTTGTTTCTACAAAATGCCTGAATGTCTGCCTACACTTGCCTTAAATATCTTCCACTTTTGAGTTTAACTCTGCATCATAATCATAGAGTTAGAATTAAAGGTGTGAGCTACTTCTGCTTGGATATTGGGCCTTGAACTCACAGAAATCAGGAAGATCTCTGTCTTCTGAGTGATGCCATTAAAGGCACGGGTCACCACTTGGTCATCCCAAGTGATGGGGTTAAAGGCATGAGTCAACACTCTCTGTCATTAATGGTTTGACTATGGGTGATTCTGTTCACTGATATTCCAGGCTGATTTTATTAAATGCAAAGTATATCAGCACAGATCCTCCATAACAAATTGACTATTACTTCAATCACAACTCTATGTATTTTATTATTTTTATTTATTATTTTATTTTTAAGTGTGTGATGTGAGATGTCTCTCTGTACCCTGTAAATATACTTTGTTACCATTTTTTAATAAGGAGGCTTTTTTTGGCCTATGGCAAGGCAGCTTAGAGTCAGACAGGAAATCCAAGAATAAATAAAAGACAAAGAAGGGAAGAGTCAAGGAGACTCTGCTGCTCAAGGAAGCAAGATATAATGGAACAGGGGCAAAGCCACCAAGACATGTGGCAATACACAGATTAATGAAAATGTATTAAGTTATAAGAGCTAACTGATAATAAGCCATAGGCCAAACAGTTTATAATTAATATAAGTCTTTGTGTGATGATTTGAGAATAAGCAGCTGCAGGCAGGACCAGACCTGTGGGTAGGCTAGGCCAGAAACTTCTAGCTACAAGTGGTGTGTGTGTGTGTGTGTGTGTGTGTGTGTGTGTGTGTGTGTGTTTGTGTTTGTGTGTGTGTGTGTGTGTGTGTGTGTGTGTCCTCAGAAGCCAGAGGTGTCAGATACCTCTGCAGCTGGAGTTAGGGCGAGGTGTGAGCCACCTAATGTGAGTGCTGGGAATTGAACTCTCATCTACTGCAAAAGCAATATAAACACTTAACCTCCTTAACTCTATCATTGTTTATTGCCTTTACATTTTTACTGCAACATGTTATGAAAAGAACATACTTTAATATTTTACTGAAATTCCAAACACTAGGATTACAAGAATGTAATGCTCAATTCCATTAATCTTATTATAAATGGCTACTTTAGTTGCTTTAGTTACTTTTTTTAATACTGTAAAGAGATACAGTGTCCAATTCAACTTACAAAAGAAAATATCTAATTGGGGATTGTTTTTAATTTCAGAGGGTGATTCTATGGCCAGCACTGGAGGAAGAAAGACAGCAAGAGGGAAGCAACAGCACAGAAATAATCACTGAGGCCTTACTTCTTGTCAACATGCTAGAGAGAGGCGAGTAATTGAAATGGCATGGGCTTTTGGAACTTCAAAACCAACTCCCAGTGACATACCTTCTCCAATAATGCCATAGCTTCTAATCTTTACCAAACAATTCTACCAAATGGGTACCAAGTATTTAAACATATGATTCTATGATGGCTGTTCTCATTAAACAACCACAATAAACACTCGTTTTTACTAAGAATACTGTTTAAATTTCACCCTTTTTTGTTTTGTTTAATTTTGTCTCTGTATTTTTTTATTACGTTTAATTTCTTAGACTATAGAATTCCCCAAGACTTCATTTTCTCTGCACTCATCTGATTTCTGCCACTAACTTCTCTCTTATTTTGATACTATATGAAGTTCAATTTAGTCGGATGCTCATAAAAATAGGTCTGTAAAACTGGCAACAGCTTATGTAAACCTCTCAAAACAATACTCATAAATACCTGTCAATCATCAAAGAACTCTGCATGGAAGACTTTTATGTTGGTTCACTGTTATAGGAAATTTTTCTGCCTTAAAAATGTCTTTAATAATCAGACATTTTTTATAGTAAAAACCCAAATTGTATTACTCATCCTAATTGTCTTCTTTGATTTCAAACAATTAGTGATATTATACATTTCAATTGTGACTACACCATCATAAACAAAACAATTTAAAGACTGCCTCAAATTTTTTGACACTTTTTCCAGCAAAAGATAGGTTTCCTCCTCCCATGATGACTGAGTTCAGCAACCACTTTCAGCAAGAAAGTGTAGATGTGGTAAAAGATTTTATGTCAGTTTCTGGACAGGTCACAGAATACTATCAGCTTCTGTTCTTTCTTACAGCCCTTACTATTGAACTCTTGAATGACTACATCAAAAGTTCAACAACACTGATCCCATTGTACTGTGAAGAAATGCAACCTACTCACATGGAGGAACCATGCAGAAGGAAGAACCAATAGATATTCAATATCCTGTGAGCCAATAGTGCACTCTTGACACAAAATATCATGAGCCATAGTGATATATTTTGTTTGAAGCCCCCAATTTTGGAAGTACTTTGCTACACAGTTCATTAACTACTCTTTTGGTTGCTACAATAAATTACTCTGAGCAAAGCACCTTGAGAAGAGGTGGATCTAGGTTGTGGGTTGAAGGTACAATTCATCATAACAATGAAACTTTAAGCAACATGTCACCCTGTATCCCAGGCCAGGAAGAAGATGGTGATGAATTCTGGTACTTGACTGTGTCCTGTGTGTAGTCCTGGGACCCCAGCCTATAGAGTAGTGGCTGACACATACAATCAGGATGAATCCTTTTCTTGCAATTAGCCAGTCTATATATTTCACAAATAGACCCAAAAAAAGAACCTAATCTAGGTAATCCCTCACAGACATGCCCAGGAGATAATTTAATTTAGATAATTCATTCTGAGCATGTCAACAGGCTTCATCCAGAGTGGTTCCAGCTCCTGCCAAGAAGACAATCAATGTGGATCACATACAGCAACAGATAATTAGAACTTTACTATTTAGCTCATTCTGTTTAGTGAAGATTAGTTTATTTTCAAGTTAATAATACTGTATTGTTTGTATGTAATCTATACAGATTCTATTTCTTCAGTATAAATTCCATTAAAAAGAATTCTGAAGGTCAGAGGTCTAAACAAATATTTTAAGATTTTGGAAAAACATTGCCAGATTGTGAAAGTCTGTGACAAAGTATACTTATACTAGCAAAATGAAGGGTATGTCTATATTCACATCCTCTGCAACATAATCAGTATTTTAGAAATTAGCAATCAACATACTCCCCAAATATTGAAAGCTATTGCTGTTTCCTTCCATTGCCTTCCAGAGGTGATAGGTAAGACCCCACTGCTGAAGATACCGTTCACTTTGCACACTTGGCCCTGAGGGACCTGCACTGGATCTGACTTAAAGAAGGTCTCCTTCCTTAGCTCTGATTTTCATGGCACCAGAAAGTGTTATACAGGCTTTAAAAGGGGAAAAGTGACTGAGAATCTTCTCTGGCTATGATTCTTATGGACCAAAGCAATGACTAGCATAGCACAAAAAACCCTAAGGATGACATGGTGGGAAATCCCTTGCTAGTAACCAGTAGCACTCTAATTAGTGTTACAGCTCACTTGACAAAAAGAAAACTATGACTGTTTCTGGACATCTAGCCACCTACCTGAGGCCAATGAGGTAGCAGATCTTGGAGGGGAATCTACAAGTGTCACTTTACTATAAACCAGCATAATTCCCACCTATATTTTAAATATTTATCCCAATCCTAAAAAGTAAGTGTAGCTCTCACTTCTCATCAAAAAACCTTTTGCTTGCAAGAGATAGAGACCATTATAGAAAACACAATCAATCAAAATGCAAAACAAGAGAGGCCATGTGGATCCCAGACCTAACAATCACATAAGCACATGCGCATAAACACATATACAATAATAGTAAATAAAAAATTAAAATTTATTGAAATCAGGTTTTTGGAATTTATCTTTGTGATCCACCCCAATAGCATTAGCTTCTTTCACTCCCAAAACAGCCATTCTAAATCTACATTTAACAATTTTCATTTGTTAATTATAAAGAGACAGAAATAAATGGTAGACAATGAATTGATAGATAATAAAAAGATGCCTGTTTTGCTTGTTTTTGCACTTTCCACAAGAAATAATTATTAAAAGTTCTTGATGCTATAAACTATAAATTCTTTTAATTTACCCTTTGCCTCAACATTATGCTTGCAAGATTCTTTTATACTTATTTAGAAAAACTGATCTATTTTTACCTACTCATTGTGTTTACTAATTTTATTATTAGATATGTGTGTTATCTATATAGCTATATTTTTTCAACTCACAAGTAATGCTGTTAAAGTCATGTGTGAATTGGCAAGGGTTCCTATAACTAAAAATTTTCAACTTCTAATTAAGCAAAAATCTCCCACAGGTGTGCCCTCCCTCTATTTTTGGATTTTCATTAACTCCAGATGTAGTCATGCTGAAAACCAAAAATATGCATCACAAGTCCACTCCTTGTCAACTTGACACACAATCATATCTCTTAATGTTGTGACTAATTTCCAAATGAAAACAATAACTAGGTCATAATCATGCCTAAACCATAACCATGACACATAAAATCACAAACACATCATAATTATGCCTAACATGATATTACTATCTTCCATACAACCACAAATGCATTCTAAATTTAAAATAGCTTGCAGTGTCTATTGGGGAAGTTTAAGATAGTATCTCAAACTTAAATATGGTAACCATATTCTCTTAATTGATGTCACATTAGATGATGAAGAAATGGAGGGATTAAAAACACAAATATCTATTCAAATGTGGTCTTAACAAAATACAACAAAAGCACTCCTGTCAGTTATAATACTCATTTCTGCAACTGGTCACATGACATTTATAACTACCTTCCTCTACTACCCATTCTGCATTTCCTCCACCCTATGCAAGCTCTTCAGCAGGTCTTGGCTCTTTTCCTGGAGGACCACCACATATGTAACTTCTTGATGGGTCTGCGGCCCTTTTCATCCTACATGAATTAAGCTGTTGCAGTTTCCTGTTGACTCCAATTGCAGGACATGGTGGCACGAAGACATGCCCTAAAACATCTGCTGCACTTCAGACAAAAACTTTCTTACCTCCATTTTGAAGACAAAATCCAGTTTCTCCATGGTGATCTGGATAAAGCACCCTTCTAACAGTGTTATTCCTTTCTTAAACTATTGGCTTAAGGGTTATCAGAAGCCCAAAGTGGGCAGGGAAAAGTTCGAGTTTCCAGTTCAATAGAATGCTTGTTATGGCTCCTGGCAGGAGTGCTCTCCACTTTGGAATCAAAACTTCTAGGCCAGAAGAATTTAAGGTCACAGTAATAGGAAGCAAAAACTTTCCTAGTGGATCCCCTGGGATGATAGTGACTATAACTATTTCCTTTTAATCCCTTGATTCCTGGACCTGCAGATCCTGCCTATGGGAGAAATCATACCATATATTGCATGCTGATTCAAAGTATATACCATCTTCTGGAGAGATCTGCTCCAGAACTCCAGGCTTCTGCCACCTAATTGGCATTGTAACCATGTCTTCAAAAGGCCATTCCATCTTTCTGTCAGGCCAGCTGCTTCAGGATGGTGGAAACACAAGAAGACCAGTGGATTCCATGATCATGGACCCACTGTCACACTTTTCTGGCTATAAAGTGAATTCCTGGGTGAGAAGCAATACTGTGTGGAATATCATGATGGAGGATTAGGCCTTCTGTAAGTCCACGGATGGTGGTTTTGGCAGAAGTATAACATTACTTGCTGGCTGGTCACTCTGTGGAACAGAGTGCTGGGGCTCAGTGCTGGTCTCTGCTGTTGGCAGATCTGACACTCAACAGCAGCTATAGCCAGGTCAGACTCGGTGAACAAAAGTCTATGTTGTTGAGCCCATACATAATTACCACTTTTGTTACCATGGCCACTTTGTTCATAGGCTGACTAATCAATGACATAAATGGCTGGGAAAGGAGGTTGACTAACCACAGAATGGGTGCCCTTCTATTTGATTATTGAACTCCTCCTCAGCTAAAATCATTCTTTGACTAGCATTCACATAGGACCTGTATCTTCATGCCCTTGGCAACATTTGTAAAGCTCTATCCACATATTTCTTCTCAAGATGTCTCTCTTACTATTTTCCAATCATGCCTTTTCTAAGTTGCTGAACATTCAGCCAATCTATTGACTGTAGCCTATGAAGCAGTGAACAATCACACATCTGGCCATTTCTTCTTCCAAACAAAAGGTATGATCATGTGTGCTACTCGATGCTAGGGCTACTGGGAAGGTTTCCCTTCACCAGTGTCTTTTAGAGTTATCCTCAAAAGACATCATAATGTTGCAACTCTCTACCTCTGGGTGACTCCTAAATAACATACCGAACCATCAGTAAATCAGAGCCAAGTCTTCTATTCCTCAAGAGATGTTAGGAGCCATGTTATGAGGCTGTGAGCACTTGCTTTGCATAAGATGGTAGTGTGATGGAATTAGACACTAGACATCTGGGCAACTTCTTCATGTAACCCGTTTATGCCTTCAGGACATACTAAGGCCCCATCATGTATATACCACTTCCATTGATAATAGATTACTGCTCTGCACATCCTAATTTATGATTCAGTTATAAATTATGGGCCAAATAATACCCCAGCTTATGATGGGCAGGTCAGGTTATGTTGCATAATTTGGTGGCCCACTGTCAAATGTTCAGTCTTCACTGAGGCCCAATAGAAAACCAAAAACTTTTTAAAATAAAAACTTGTACATTCCCTACAACCACATTAAAATATTTTAGACTATATGAAATAAATGGTTGAATTTACTAAGTTAACCCTACTGAGAAGGCATTAAGAGAAGTAAATTAACTCTTGTCTGTTTTAGTTGGATATCAGTTTCTTTCTTTTGTACCTCTAACATATAATTTCTTCTTGGAAAACCTTGAGTGAATGAAAATGAGGATTATAATTTCATCAGGGTATACACTTAAAAATACAGTGTAAAAATGATATCTTTTTTTGGAAAATAATGCAAACATGTTACATAAATAAAGGAGAATTAAAAAGAAAAAAAAAAAGAAAACCAAAAACTGTTTTTCAAAGGAAGAATAATTGTCTACAAAATTTTGGAGCTATGCTCCAAAATCTCAAAGGTCTCTTCTGTGATTCACCTACAACCTGCCAAAGGCTCCAAACAGCATTCCTTTAAGCCATGAAAACCTCAAGTTGGATCATGTTGTCCAAATGTTAAACAGCCTGCAGAGCACCCTAGACCTATTGAAGAGCCTTTTTTATTCCAGCCCAGACACAAAGCTAACAGTTTTCGAATTCAAATGCTATATGGGCTGGAATACCAAACCCAAGGAAGAAATGAAATGTCTCCAGAATCTAATTAGAACTATTAAATGGATTTCCTTTCTGGTAGTGGTAAAGGTCAGGTGCAATAATTTATTCTTCACCTTAGAAGGAATATCTCCACATGCCCTGTACCACTGTACTCATACAAATTGCACCAAGGGATAAGGCTTTTGGTTGGATTTATTTTCCAACCTTTGATGCACATATGTGTTGCTAATAAGTTTAAAGTGGTTGCTACTTGGTCCAATCAGCATAGTGTTATCAGTATTGTACACCAATGTGAAATTTTGTGGAAGAGACAGGCAATCAAGATTCCTTCTAAGTTATGATATAGAAATGGAGAGTTAATATATCCTTGGGTTAAAACTATTAAGTATACTTTTGGCCTTGCCAACTGCATGCAATTGCTTCCAGTGGTCCTTATGAATAGGTACAGAGAAAAGACCATTTGCTAGATCAATAGTTGCATATCATATATATGTATACTAAGTTATGTGTTAATTTGCTCAAGCAAGGGTTCCACATCTGGTATAGCAACTGTATTCCAGTTCACTACCTGATTGAATTTTCAATAGACAACTGTCATTCTCCATGTTCTGTTTGTATTCTGCAATAGCTACATAGGAGACTTAAAGGAAGATGTGCTTAGAAACACAACACCACCTCTACATCTTGCAAGTCCTTCATGGTGGCACTTATTTCTGTAATTCCTCCAGGAATGCAATACTGGTTTTGCCTTGGTAGAGGCAACCCTAAAATCTTCCATTTATCCTTTCCAGTCCTCACTACACAAAATTTAAAATGTGTCTTCCTACTTCAAAGATCTGCATTAGAAGTACTTTTTCTCACCTCAAATTAAGCAGAAATCCCTCACAGGTGTATTGTATAATGATTCTTGCCTAGACTAGCCTACCTGACCCCTTAGCCTGGATCTGTAGACCCACAGACCCACAGACCAACAGAAACACATGCAGTCCCACAGAATCACACAAATGCTTATATTAATTTTTTGCTGATTGGCCTAGGGTCCAGTCATATAGCTTGCTAACTCTTTACCCTTAAACTAACCTATCTTTCTTATCTTGTTCAGTCATGCGGCTCAATACCTTTTCTCAGAGCAGCATTTTAGCTTCTTTTCTCTGTGTCTACTGCTGTTTCATGGTTGTGTCTCTGTCGCATCTCTATGGTGTCTCTTCCCTGCTCTGAGATGTTCCCAGAGTTTTCTTTATCTGGTAGTCCCACCCAAAATTTCTGTCAGCCTTTGGGCAATCAGTGTTTTTATTAAACCAGTAGGCAGGACAATAAAACAGAACATAATCCCACTCTATAGGAACAATTTCTATTTGGGGAAATTTAGTTAATTCCATGTGTAATCAAGTAGATAGCCAAGAATAGCCATCACATATAAAAAAAATTCCTCTGGGAGGTGAAGAGATGGCACTGCGGAAGGAGCCATTGTTGCTCCTTCAGAGGACCTAAGCTTGGTTCCAACACCTACACGGGTCCTCAGCTCATAGCTGCCTGAGTGTAATTGAGCTTGAGAATGCACCTGTGATTATCTACACATTCTCACAGATACAAAGTTATACACATAAGTAAAATAATAAAAATAAATATTGAAGATAGGAAGTTTACTTTGGATCAGAGTAACCAGGCTTAAAGATAGGCCTTTTCATATAGTTAAGGGTTGTATTGGAGGTAGGGGCTAAAACAGGGTCTCACTCTCTAGCCTAGGCTAGCCTGGAACTTATTAGATAGATCAAATAAGCCTAGGTTTCAGTAAGTAACCCAGCCTTTCCTTAAACTCCTTACAGTCCTCTTGGTTCAGCTTCTCAAATCCTGGAATTCCAGGCAGGAACCATTTAATAATACTTTCCATTGTATTTCAAAAGTAGCTGAAGCAATACCCTGTTATCTTTGGCTGGGTGCACCTGTCGTCTCGTGGCCTACCATTAGGTATTTCATATCAAACTTACTTAAACTAGGGAATTTTCACTGGGTTTCGTGGACACATTTTAAGGTACTACTGAAACAGAGAGTCACAGACATCTGTATTTCCAATACTGGGGATGTTAGGGAAAGAGAATCAAAAATCCAAGACTAGCTTTGGCTACATAGCATATTCAAGCCTAGCCTGGGTACATACAGCCCTATCTCAGAAAAATAAAATAAAATAAAATATAAAATAAATATCTGTCTCTAGAGTTAGACAAATATTTCCAACTGACCAATTGCATGCTGTACATGTACTATTCTATTCTGTTTAATTCTCACGATCTTAAAGAACAATTAAAATTTAAAAAATTAATTTCAAAGGAAATGCATAGTAACTCATTCACAGAGTAAATACCAAAGGCTCTGACTCTAGAATTCTGACTGTCCAGTTATACCCACAATTATTCCCCGGAGTTGAGTAGGTACATTCCTAGGTCACATTACATATCAAGTTCAACTTCCTATTTTAAAAATTCTAAGAACCAAATAAAAGTGGGAAAGTACCATCCACTTTAGCTACATATGATGGACTGTTGACAAAAAAAAATCCATTTTTAATGCCCTAGCATGTCATTAGGGATGCACACTGCCTGAGTGAACTAAATCTGGCAATTATCACTGAGCCAACATAAAAAGCCATGGAGTTGTGGTATTCAATGACCTTCTTCCTGACAGCCATTGACAATGTATCCAATTACTTAAGCAGTCTTTTCAGCATCATTTAAGCAAGACTTGCCTTTCCTATGCTAGCTTAATAAAGAAGAAGCAGAAAACTCTGGGATTCTCTGATAGTATCATCTTAAATGCATAAGGAACTTTTTGCTCTGAATTCCATGCACTCTAGAAGTCTCTGTACGTGACAGTTCATTTTTTTTACCTTGTGACCATGACAATGAGATGAAGATTAATAATCCATTACCTATGTAATCATAAAACTGATTCCTGCTTCACACTTCTTGCTCCTTGATATTTTAGCATAGGGAGTAAAAATAAGTCATCATGAACAGGGTAAAACCTATTTTCCCAAACTAAGTCTCTACACCATCAAATTAGGGAAGTAGTGTAGGTGGTACCATACGGTACCATAATATATAAGAGAGAATTGCTCTCTGTTCTGCCTAGGTAGTGCCATAAGTAGCCACTGATAAGTGTCTGTTTCTGATGAACAAGAAATGACCTGGCTATTAGTTAGTTTCCAAAAAGGCTCAAATTGCAGCCTCGGTCCACTAACTCTGTCCATATTGGACCATCCTAAGGCTATGTGATTAGGGAAAAGCCTTCTCTGAGACAATAATTTCTGAATGAATCCTTGAAGAATCACTTGACTGAGAAAATATGAATTTACTGTTAAAATACATAGTATAATTCTCTATGAAATTCTGAAGTTACAAAGTTGATGGTTTTTGTCAGTAAAAATAAAATGAGCTGATCATAAAATTCTACACACAAAAAGAGGTCATTGCTATTCAGAACCACAAACCCTAAAAATCTATTGTTTGGCACATCTGCAATAAAAATATTAAAAGCCTAATTAACATCCTCAACATGCTGACAGGGAATATTCTAGACTGAGCATTGTCAGTGTTACATATATTACTAGGGTTGTTTGTTTTTTATGTGTTTAAACTTTCATGTTTGCTGTAGAAGAAATGACAAAAACAAATCTAAAATAGCTTCAGAGACAGGTGCATGGGCCAAATCTTGAATTTTTTTAAGTTGCACAATAATTTATTGATATTAAAGATTAAGCTCAGAAAACAGTAGGTTAGTACAATCTGTAATGTCAGCTTTCAGGATGTCGAAACACAGGAGAATGAATTTCTCAAGAGCTCTGATTACATAATGACATCAGGCCAACATCGCCTACTAAATTTTTCATTAAAAATAAACAAGTAAATAAAACAAAAAAGGCAACAATGACTGTTTATAGAATCTTCTAGTTTGAGATAATTTTGCTATTGAAAACAAGAGATTGACAAACACAATTTTTAAGATAGTTGATCTGCCCAATATTTTTTGGAGAAGACATACAATTTTTGAAAATGTCTACTACATGAAATTGTTTGAGAAAAACAAGAAAAAACAATTGAGAAAATGAATTAACCAAAATCTGTTTGGTTTTCTTGATCTCTAGGAAGAAAAAAAGCCAAGAAATTACAAATAACTTGTTACCACATGATAAGAGAAAATGGAAGCAACCAATTTCAGAAAAGAAGAATCACTATCATACATTTCCTATATGAATTAATAAATATAAAGAAATATCACTAACTGCTCTGTGGTCCCAAACTTTACACCTTGGGTAAATGAATGAACCTTTTGAGTTGAAATAACCTAATTTCACACAAAGGTGAAAAAAAGCTAAAGAACTCTATACTGACTATAGAAATTAAATCTGGTAAAATACTTTCTCTCAAAGGAGCTATGATCCATAAGAAATGCTACATGTATTAAAGCAACAATATTAGCATCACTTCTTCACAACTTTTTCGGAAAGTGGGATGTATTACCCTGAAGAAACCAAAAGAGACCATCTTACACAAGTATACAGACAAACAGAGCCTATCCCAAACAAATTCCTGAAGAAAATACTAGAAAATCCAATTAATTTATTCTTTAAGAAAAATACATTCTAATAAAATATAGTTGTTCCAATATAAAGATAATTTATCATCAGAAAAAAGATCCTCTCAAAATAGAATACACAGCACAATTAGCAAGAGTCTACACTGACTGTTGTATAGATGTTTGCTCAAAAATAAAACATTCCCTTCTGGAGGAAAGAGGAATTTTGTGCACTGAGACAGCTCAGGAAAGTTGCTGCAGGCAGGAAGCCGACAAAACTTAGAAAATCAGGGAGAATACTTTCCATGTTTGAAACCAGTTTTTGGACATCTTTATGCACTGTTTATGTCCATCATTTGTACAGTTTTCAAATTAACTTTGTGCCTTATAACAGATTTTTTGAGGCATTTTTTAAGTGAGCATGTGACAACTTGTTCATCATTGGTCTTTAGTACATGGCAAATTGCAGTGAGATTCAATTGCTTATCAATTATTGTGAAATACAAAGAACTGGCAGAGCCAACTATTCATGAAGATTTGATGTAACTGGAACTTTTGATCAACTCTCTTACAGAAATGCAAAAAATAATACATGAACATTGCAAGAATACTTGGACATCTTTTATAGTAGCAAACATGTATAGTTTATGACTTGATAATTTCTATCTTTCAAAAACTAACATTTGTCAATTGATGAAAAATGAGGTTATAAGAAGCTAATAAGCAGCTTCATCAGTGGAGAATGGAAAAACACACTGTAATATAGAGGGAATGGCGTTATTGAACTTGACCTAGAGGCGTGGTCTTTCGGCTTGAGGACTTATGTAGGGAGCACAGCAAGGCTAGTCTAAGCCCTGGTGCATGCCACTTTTCCTTACTGTTTGTTCCCTTGCACTCTACGAGAAAGGATCTGACCCATCACTGCCACCACCACGTGAAACAGTCCAACTTTCCAGGAATTGTCCTACAGTTTAATCTTTGTATCAGTGAATATAAACTTCTTAATAAATATTAATGTTTTTATATAATCAGTTGCTAGTGATTAATTCCTACTTCATCCTTGCCCCATGCTGGGTGCCATTTGTTGTATGAAATTTTTGACGCATCCAACCCAAGGTCGGGACCAACAGACCCGCAGTCCCACAGACACACATAGAAGCTTTTATTATTGCAAAATGTTTGGCCCATAGCTCAGGCTTATTGCTGGTTAGCTCTCACATCTTAATTCATATCATTTATTTCTATTACTCTGTCTTGCCACATGGCTCATAGCTCACCGATACTCCATTATACTTATTCCTTGGGTAGCTGGATCATGTCTCTCTGGGCTCTGTCCTCCTTCCCCTGCTTGGATTTCCTACCTGCTTCTAAGCTTCTCTGCCATAGGCCAAAACAACCCTTTATTATCCAATGGTATTCACAGCATACACAAAGACATCCCACATCGCTGTGATCTATCTACAAAATAGAATACTACCAAGTAATACAAAAGAATGAATGATGATGTAGTGAGTAGTAGAGATGAGTACCAAACATGTTACATGAAGTTAAAAAAAAGCAGACATAAATATCATTCACTTTTTCACTTTGATCCCTTATTTTATATCTCATAGGAAGACAAAGAGTAAAGACAGAAAATAGGTCAATGGTTACCAGAAGGTGCAGTAGCAAGAAGAGATTTACTGCAAAATATGAATTTTAAGGTCAAATATCATTCTCTGTATTTTTTAAGCCAGTAGTTACATAGCTGCATGACACTGTTAGGACTCATTAAACAGTATACCAAAAGAGGTGTATTTTATTATAAATAAAGTTTGTCTCTGTTAAGTATATGTGATTTTACCATTGAAATACTGATAATAGAGTCTCCTAGGCAAACTGCATACAAACTGGCTTCTCTTTGCTTCCTTCTTTAGTAGCTACTATTTGAGTAGAATAAATCATTTATACTCAACATCTTTATATATACATATATATATACATATATATATTGTTTGGTGATTTTACACCCACCATGCACCCCATCAAACTCAGTTATCAGTCTTCTCAATTTCATTCCCACTCTTCAGATCTCCCCATTTACAAAAAAAACCCATTCAAGTTGCTCATTTACTTACTGAAGGACAATTAAACCTCCTGTGGCCAGCCCCTTAAAGAAAATGAGTGCTTCTTCACCCACACCCCTGCCAAAGCCATCAGTGGATAAGTGAAACACTGTGTCATTTAATTATGTTCTAGCCTTGAGCTCTTGTATTCAATGACATCATTTTTTTTTTAAAGTCCACTAATGAGTGAGTACATCCCCTGCTTCTCTTTCTGAGTTTGTGATGCCTAGCTCAGGAGGATATTCTTCAAATGCATCCATTTGCCTGTGAATTTTAGGATATTATTTTTTTATTACTGCTGAGTAGTACTCCATTGTGTAACTGTACCACAATTTGTTAATCATTCTTCAGTTGAGAGGCATCTAGGTTGTTTCCAGGTTATTGCTATTATGAATAATGCTGCTATGAACATAGTTGAGCTAATGCTTTTCGGGTACAAAAGGGCATCTTTAGGGTATATGCCTAAAAGTGGTATTGCTGGATCCTTGGGGAGATTGATTCCCACTTTTCTGAAAAACCACCAAGTTGCATTCCAGAGTATCTGAACAAGTTTACACTCCCACCAACAATGGAGAATGTTCCCCTCACTCTGCATCCTCTCCAGCATAGGCTGTCATCTGTGTTTTTAATCTTAGCCATTCTGACAGGTGTAAAATGGAATCTCAAAGTTGTTTTGATTTGCATTTTGACTAAAGATGTTGAGCACTTTTTCAAGTGCCTTTCAGCCATTTGTAATTCTTCTGCTGAGAATTCCTTTTTAGTTCTGAGCCCTAATTTTTTAAAATTAGGTTATTTAGGGTTTGGAGCTCTAATTTCTTGAGTTCTCTATACACTTTCGAGATGAATGCTCTGTCACTTGTAGGGTTGGTAAAAATCTTTTCTTATTCTGTAGAATGTTGTTTTGTCTTATTGACTGTGTCCTTGGCCTTACAGAAGCTTCTCAGTTTCAGGCGGTCCCACTTATTGATTGTTGTTCTTAGTGTCTGTGCTACTGGTGTTATATTTAGGAAGTGGTCATCTGTGCCACTGCGTTGGAGGGTATTTCCCACTTTCTTTTCTATCAAGTTCAGTGTGGCTGGGTTTATGTTCAGGTCTTTGGTCCACTTTGATTTGAATTTTAAGCAGGGTGATAGGCTTGGATCTATTTGTATTTTTCTACACACTACGATGCAGTTATGCCAACACCATTTGTTGAAGATACTCTCTTTTTTCCATTGAATATTTTGATCCTTTTGTCAAATATCAAAGTTCATAGGTGTGTGTGTTAATGTCAGGGTCTTTGATTCGATTCCATTGATCCACAAGTCTGCTTTTATGCCAGTACCAAGCTGCTTTTATTACTGTAGCTCTATGGTATAATTTGAAGTCGAGGATGGTGATGCCTCCTGAGGTTCTTTTGTTGAACAAAATTGTTTCTGACAATCCTGGCTTTCCTGTTATTCCAAATGAAATTGAATATTGTTCTTTCAAGGTCTGTAAAAAAAAATATGTTGGGATTTTGATGAGAATTACGTTCAATCTGTAGATTGCTTTTGATAAGATTGCCATTTTCCCTATGTTGATCCTACCTATTCAGGAGCATGGGAGATCTTTCCATTTTCTGATATCCTCTTCAATTTCTTTCTTCAGTGATTTAAAGTTTTTGTCAAACAGATATGTTACTTCTTTGGTTATACTTACACCAAGGTATTTAATGCTATTTGAAGCTATTATAAAGGGTGATGTTTCTTTTATTTCTTTTTCAGCCCCTTTAGCTTTAGTATATATGAGGGCTATTGTTTTCTTTGAGTTAATCTTGTATCCTGCTACATTGCTGAAGGTGTTTATCAGCTGTAGAAGTTCCATGGTAGGATTTTGTGGGTCATTTATGTATACATTCATATCATCTGCAAACAGAGATAGTTTCATTTCCTTTCCAATTTATATTCCTTAATCTCCTTTTGTTCTCTTATTGCTTTAGCTAAAATTTCAAGAACTATGTTAATTAAATAAGGGGAGAGGGGACAGCCTTGTCTAGTTTCTAATTTTTGAGGAATTTCTTTGAGTCTTTCTCCTTTTACTCAAGCACATCTTATGTTATCTGTAAAATTGATGTCAATTGTGCCTGCCCAAAAATCTCAGCACCAAGAATATGGAAACAGAGGGATTACAGAGAGTTCAAGGCTTGCCTGGGAAAACCCAAATTCAAAGAACAATTGTGAAGAAAACAGTCTTAGATATTATGTATGCTACAACTGAAATACTTATATCCAATGGGTTTTTTGACTCTGTAACAATAAACATTTATACAAAAGCAGCCTTCAAGTATGATGCTTTTTAATGTTAGGAAGAAATCAGTTAAAAATACTTTAATATTATTTATTGTTTTCTTGATGTCATTTTAGACATTCAACCTATATGAGAATTTGACATATTCTTAATATTTATTACACTCTAAATTTACTGGAAATTTTTGATACTTTTCTTAAAAACAAAAATAATAAGATAACAGTTAATGGCTGGGTTATATACCTGTAACTCATTAATAATTCTCCCTAATGTTTAATAAGTCATTTATTGTATTGATATGAACAACATTTTTATGTTTTTGTTATAGATACTTCATGATTTCTCCTGTGCCATTAATTTTAAAGCACTTACAAAGATCAGCTACTTCTTACTGTGTAACAAGTTCCAGCCTTCTGTGTGAATGCAATGTTCCCTCAGAGCACCTATCCCATGTGACTCACACACAGATTATTGTACTCCACTTACGAAAATCTGAACTATCCTTTTCTACACATGCTCAATGAATTTTTTTAGGCCAAAAATAAATTAAAATGTTTTCAGCATCACTAAAATGTACCATCTCCTTTTTTAAACAATGTAATTACATTGAATGGCAGGGACAAAAGAGAACACCTGCCTTTGAAAAAAGCAAAAATAATGAAAAAGATTAAAGTGAAAACCAAAATTGACCAAAGAAAATAAGAAATACTTACAAAGCACAGGGAGCATACAGAATTGTTCTCAATTTTCAAATGATATGTCAGTTTTAGAGCACAAAATTGTTCTATTGTAAAACTAAAGCACAGAGCTAGAGAGGTTGACCAGTGGTTAGAGTACTTGTACTTGTGGGCAACATGACGTCAGGTATTGCTGGGTCTCTGGGGAGGTTGATTCCCAGTTTTCTGAGAGATTATCATACTGCATTCCAGAGACTTCCTCATCTCAGCCTTCTTTCTATTATTATTCTATACCTGCAAAGCTTATTACCCAAAATGCAACCCTTGTGCTAAAGACAATGAGCAATTTTGTGTTTAATCCATTTTATAACATATATAATCATCTCTACAAAGATTAAATTTTCCTCAGAAGGAATAGGAATATTCTAAGACAGATATTGGTAGATATCTAGATAGATGATAAAGGTAGATAGATAGATAGATAGATAGATAGATAGATAGATAGATAGACAGATAGACAGACAGACAGACAGACAGACAGACAGACAGATAGATAGATAGATAGATAGATAGATAGATAGATGGGTGGGCAGGTGAAGGTGGGCCAGTGGATCAGTAGATAAATCAATGAATGTATCAATGGATGAATAAATAGATGATAGATCTATATGTAAGATATAGAGAATAATATTAATATTACTCTAACAACAAGCATGTGTTGAACATCTAGCCTGTGTCAGGCACTGTCCTAAACAAAAAAGTTGATATAATGAACAAGACAAGGAAAAAAACTCTATTCTAATAGAGCTTAAATCAAGTAAAATGCCAAGAGCAAAATGTAAAAAATTTGGGTAAACTGAGGTGTGAGGGTGAATTTTGAGTGACTGGCCTCCTGAGTTTACTGCTCACGGCAAGTTTACAAACTCCACTAAAGATATCATCAGACTGAGGAAGTAGCTCAGTAAATAAAGCACCTGCCATATAAGACTGATGACTTGGGTTTGGATCCCCAGAACCAGAGCAAAATAGCAAATCAGATAGAATAGTGTAGGCCTGTGATCCCAGAGCTGCTATGGTGAGATGGGAGGCAGACAGAGGGGGCTCTAGATGCTCTCAGGCCAGCTATCCTGGCATACAGAGTGCAAGAAACAAGAGACTCTGTCTCCTAAAAGTTAAAAGGGGAAACCCATTTGGGACTGTCCTCTGAGCTCCACAGTCACTGTGTGGCACATGTACGCCCTTATTCACATACATAAGCATGTGTGTGTATGTGTGTGTGTGTGTGTGTGTGTGTGTGTATACACACAACAATGAGTAAACAAGTAAAAGATCTCAAACCCCATCATAACCAGTTTCATGATACAAAACATACCACTTCTGTTTGCACTGATCTTTAAAGATAAAAGCAATCAGTTCATATAATTTTTATACTACTGAAAATGAATCTTTTTCCCCTTCTATTTTAACCCAAATAAACCCCTAAGGAGCTGATAACATTTAGCATGTATTTCCTCATGATTTAGGAGTGAGGCTCTTCTCTGAATCTGAGAAACGACCTTAATGTTCTCACAAGTAAATTTAATATATATATATATATATATATATATATATGATAGGATTAAGGTTGTTGCTCAATGCGAATGCTAATCTAACATGTGCAAGGCTCTGAATTCCATCCCCACAACAACAACCAAAAATTAGAGGAAGAAAGTTGGATAAACCTTGTGGGTCTACACACTATCCAAACAAAGCAAAAATCAATAAAAATGAAGAATAGTAATTTGGGATCTCACTTCTACATATCCGACCATTTGGCATCCCCTCTGCCTTGAGATTGTGATGGCATTAGTACTGTTTGTCCTTTGTCCTGTCCATGAAATGAAGCTCACAGAACTAACAGCAAACGTCTTTATGCACATAAAAGGATGCCAAGGTGTACTGTCTTAAGTATGCCAAAAGCAAAGGGTGTTCCCAAACATGCTCTTCTGCAGAACTCAGGAAAATGTGCAAAGCTGGACATAAAGGTAGAAATTCAAGCTTTCTACAGAACAGTGACCTGTTGTACTCTCACTGGCAGAAGCCCTTTGGCAGCGTCATGATTTACCATCTATCCAGCATCTTTAAAGCATACCCAAACAGGCACAGTGATTAAAGATTAAAGGGGAGGAGTCTAGACAGGGACCACTGTGCTTTTTACAAGGCCCAAGCACAGGCCTCAAAGGAAATCTAATCTGAGTGAGCTGGGTCAGAGTTGGTGACTTCATGTAATTGGCATTGAACATGATTCTCACAGCTGCTGCACGGGTTTCTGGCAAGGGTTTCCCCAACTCAGATAGAAACCTAGTCAAACAGAAAAATGCTGAAAGTGAAATTACAGGGGTTTCCTTCTGCTTTTCTGCCTGTGAAGGTACTCTGAAACAATTTTTAGCAAATTACCCAACCATACAAACTAAGTGATACACTTTGTAGGTAACATTGGTCATCATTTTTCTCTACAGATGAGTATTACCAGGCATGGGTCATAATTCGCAATTTAATAGCCCTTATACCGACAAGGAGTATCTGAAGGCCAGTATGTAAGCTCGTTATTGTGAATTCACACTGATTCTGAAACAATTTACTCTCCAAACGTCAAGGCATGCACCACCATTCTATACAATATCGAGTGAGATACCTCACCACTAAACCAGACAATCTGATATGGTATCTACAAGTGATTGCTGAGTCTGAGAGTTCCACTTATGTACTTCATCAACCTCTTCATTAAAATCTTTGAGTGGACAAACAACACACTTAATCCAGTAATGAACAATTATTCATTTCTAGAAATAGAAAAAAAAGACTGTTGGATTACTAAAACCACAATATGAAATGATAAAATGATTAAATAATCAGATTAAATGATTATTGTGGACATTGGTATGTAGGTAAGTAGACAGACAGACAGATAACCAGATAGATGATCGATATGTAAAAATAGGCAATAAATTATAAATAATCCTTAGTTCATAAACAATATCAAGCACAAATGGAAGATGAGCAACCAAGCAGGAAGCAGAAACCTGTTATTAACAGGCCAGTGAAAATGGAGATCCAGCCTTACTCAAAGAGCTGCAAAATATTTAACTATAGAAACAAAGATAGTGAAGAAGCTCAGATTTCATACTAACGAGTAATTTTTAAACTTTATCATGAAGAAAAATGGGAGGGCTATTAGAAGTGGTAGAGACCAATAAAGGAGGTCAGCTGGTCTCAATAGGATTAGTTCCTTCAGGGAATTCTGGGCAGAATCTGCTTGATGCCTCTCTCCTGGATTTGGGCAAGCACTGGCAGCACTTGGCATGCTGAGGCTGTGGCTGCATTGTCTCCTATGTGCTGGCTTCTGTACACAGCTCCTCACTGTTTGTCACCATGTGAGCATCTCTCTTTCATCTTTCTTCTCCTTACAGGGATTTCAGTTGCATCCACTGAAGGACTACACCTTGTCTTAACCTACCTATATTTACAACTGACCTGTTTCCAATAAAGATCACATTCACAAGTGTGGGGAAATTAGTATCTCAAGAAATCTTTTAGGACTGAACAATTCAAATTATAACAGATCTTGAGATACTCTAATTTTAGGTAGTCTCTTGTTTTAATTATTTTGGTATTAGAAAAAATGTAGGTCCTAAATAGATATGTATTGGCTGTTTAAATTAATCTATATAGTTGCCTACTCCAATGTGAAAGAACTTTAGGATCAGAGTCTATATAATCTTACTGGAATTCATGTCTTAATGCTTAATTAAAAGAATGCATCCCTCTAATCAGAAGCTTTGAATCTGCATTCTTTGCAGAAATAACTAGTTGATGGATTGTTTGCTATATTGATCCAATCAGTCATTTAAGTAGACCCCTGTTAACTGCTCCTATCAGTCAAACAATCTTGTTACCCTTTAGATGCTTCCTCTTCAACAATTCAGTCTCCTCTCTGCCTGTGCTAGACTCTGAGGACATATTTACCTCATAATATTCCTCAGTTCTTTTACTATCCAGGACAAACAGTACTGTAGAATAGAACACATGTTTAGATTCTTAAAATACTCCAAATGCATAGAAAATGTTACTTGTTAGTTTTTGTTTCTGATAACTAAAACTCTACATTTTGCTGCTATGATTTTACTTCAGCTTAATTTGTTTTTTTTTTTTTTTTTTTTTAACACTGGAGTCTTACTATTTAACCTAGGCTGGTCCCCAACTGATATTCCTCTGGCCTCATCCTCCTAAATGCTGAGATCACAGGCTTCTACAACTTTACCCTACCAAAATATCTTTATTGTTACACAGTCCTAGATACAGACTTACTGTGTCTTAGAAAGAAAAAACAAGACTCTATTTAGATTTCTTTAAATTCTGGTGGTGCATGTTAAACCCAATATACTCTTTTCAGTCTGTGTTATACATAAATATTTCTATTTTCTTTTATGCTTAAAAAGCACACCTCGAGAGCATCAAAAGTAACAAACATATGGATTTGGAATATGCAGCGTGTTATCAAATACATTCATACATAGATATGTTTGTATGTAATTTCAAAGGGGATTGAATGAAACACTTCATTATTTCAGTTTAATTCTTAATTGTCTTACAAAAAAGACATTACATTTAATTCCTTTGCTCATATTTGTTACATTATGAGACAACACAAGAGCATTGTTCTACAATTTGTCATGGAAGCTTCTTCTATGCCCTATATTTTCTCATTAATTTTGAGATTTTTTTACTATAAAAACCCATTTTATTTGGGGTAAGATAGGCACAAAGTAAATTTGAACATGAAATATAGGTAAATGCTGTTTCCAAAGAATACTGAACTCTCTAATTGACTCTGGTTATTTTGTACAAAGGAAAACGTAAATGGTGAGGGCATTCCAAACATCCAGCAAACATGTAAGTGTATCTCATACTATTTCTGAGAACCATTTTCTTTTGTTTGGAGCAGTTAAACATGAGAAAGAAAGTTTCTCTAAATAAGAAGGAAGATTTCTTAGAAGTGACTCGAAAAGAGGACTGACAGTGAATCTTCTGTTTTATATTCTTCAGCCCTGTGGGCCTCCCAGGGCAGGAGAGCCTTTAACATTCTCAGCCTCTGCTTCCTGGATTTGGTTCCTAACTCATCTATACAGTGCCTTTTACTGTTTCTCAGCTTAAATTGCACACACAATGAATGAGCAGAACAATTATGGACAGCTCTTACTAGTACTGCTTACTACAGTACTGCCTACTTCTCTGTGTCCTTCCAAATTCTCTCCTGTTTCCTATCCCACGACTTTAATTTCTTTGTGGAAAAAAAAAATCCCAATAAAACAAAAAACTCAACCTAGAAATCAAAAAGACAGCATCATCCAAAAAGAAAGAAACACCACACCATAACCAAATAAAAGCACACACATGAAAAATTAAAGAGTCTATTATTTGTTGGTTAACTATTTCTAAATACCAGTATCACTCCACTGGTGAAAGCTGATTTTTCCCTCTCAGAGAGGTATAAATGACAGTTTAGTTGTTAACCTTTACCCTAGTGGCTAGGTTTTTTTTCAATCATTTTTTTAAAAAATATATAATTCATTGATTCTAACATGTGCATAGCAAACACTATACAACATGACTAAACATTGAGTGCTACTATGTCATTTGTTATATTTTTCTCCTTTAATATATGAACATGATGTGTTATATTGTTTTATTTTTTCAAAAATAAATTTTGTCAGATATTAACATTGCTAAGTGATTTACTTTGTGCTATTTTAGACTACATTCTCATTTTTTTAACTTTACATTTTCCTATTACCAGATTTATTGTTCACTGTTACATGTAGTTCATGCTTGCTATTGGTTTTGACATAGGGTCTCTCACTATAGCCCAGATTGGCTGTAATTGATGGGTTCACTAAGTAGCTCAGGCTATCCCAGAGCTCAAGGCAATCTTCCTATTTATTCTCCTAAGTGCAGGGATTCAAGCATGAGCCATACTCTGTTCATTAACACATTTTTAGCAAAGCAGGAAAGCAGAGCATTTTAATAAACACATACTTACTCTTTTGATGTATGGGGCCATAGCTCTAGTATTGCTACTTTTAACTTGCAACTTACTGTTTAATTTGCTTTGTGTTTTTTTTTTTTTTCTTACTTTCTTCTCTCTTAGGTGGATAGTGTTGTATAGTGGGTTTTTTTTTGTTTTGTTTTGTTTTGTTTGGCTTTGTTTTTCTATATTGACTTGGAAGCTTTAGATTACTTTTAGTGCCTCTTTAAATCTTTGCCATAAAATTTTTAATTTGAAATATTATTAGATGAAAACACCACAGAGGCTTTGAAATTCATACCCCTGTCCAGAGGTGAGCAGATTCTCCTGCACTTGGACCACTGTCTGGAGAGTCCTTCTCTGTGACCGGGGTCAATCCCTAGGGTCTGATCTCAGACTCTCCCTAGCAGACAGGACCTAGGATTTGGCTGTGCGGGACTCCTCCAGTGACACATAAAAGAGGGGACCTTGGACAGCCAGTCCCCACCTCCAGGGTGAACTGCATGATCAGAGAAGGAATGAGGCTTTAAAATTCAGACCCCTGTCCAGAGCAGAGACAGAGACTGAGCAAACCCCTTGCTGAGAGGAGAGAGGAGGACACAAGCCCTCTTGCTGCAACTGATTAGGAGCTAAGTAATCATGGACCACTGAAGCCATGGACAGACACCAGTGCAAAAGTACATAAAACAATATAAAGAACAAAAAGGCAACACTAGAAGAAACTGGTGGTTCTACAACTACAAGACAAAAACAGAGCAATGAAGAGAAAACAGAGGGAAACAACAACAAAAACACCTTTATGAAGATTATTAAAGCCTTCAAAAAACATAAAAATTTCCCTTAAAGAAATAGAAGAAAATATAAACAAAAAATTGGAAGAGAAGAGCAAATCCTTGAAAGAAAAAACAAGAAAAGGAAAACCAAAAAATGAAAGAAACATTCCAGGAACTAAAAACTGAAAGAGAAGCAATAAAAGGGGCACAAAATGAGGCAAAGATGGAAATAGAAAATCTGAAGAAAAGAGCTGGAACTACATGCAAGCATAACCAACAGAATCCAAGAGATGGAAGAGGGAATCTCTGGAAGACTTAGTAGCTGAAATAGATCCATCAGGCAAAGAAAACACTAAAACCAAAAAAGCCATAAAACAAAATGTTCAGGAAATCTGGGACACCATAAAAAGACCTAACCTGAGAATAATAGGAATAGAAGAAGGAGAAGAATACCAGTTCAAAGGCACAGATAATGTATTCAATAAAATCAAAGAAGAAACTCTCCTAATTTAAAGAAGGAAATGCCTTCTTTAAGATATAAGAAGCTTTAAGATATAAGAAGCTTACAGAACACCAAATAGATATGACTCCAAAAAAAGTCCCCCCCAAAATTTCAAGAGCTGTAAAAGAAAAAGGCCAACTTACCTATAAAGGCAGAACCATTAGAATAACACATGAGTATATAGTGGAAACGATGAAAGCAAGAAGGGCTTAGTCAGAAGTTATACAGACACTAAAACAGCATGCTGCCAACCTAGACTACTGTACCCAGCAAAAATGATCAGTCACCAAATATGGTGTAAATAACATATTTCATGAGAAAGTGAGACTGAAACAATACCTATTTACTAATCCAGCCCTCCAGAAAGCATTACAGGGAAAATTCCAACCAAAGGATCCCAGATACACCCATGAAACCATAAACAATCAATAATCCCACAGAAGAATTACAGATCAATTTCCTTCATGAATATTGATGCTAAATTCTCAACAAAATTTTGGCAACCTGAATATAACAATATATAAAAAATATCATCCACCATGAAAAAGTATGCTTCATCACAGAAATGCAGGGATGGTTCAACATATGAAAAAACTATAAATGTCATACATCACATAAACAAACTAAAGGAAAAAAACCACATGATCATATCCTTAGATGCTGAAAAAGCCTTTCACGAAATCCAACACTCCTTTATGATTAAAAAATCCTGGAAAGATCAGGAATACAGGAAAAATATCTAAATATAATAAAGGCAATTTACAAGAAGCCTTCAGCATACTTCAAACTTAATGGAGAAAATCTCAAACCAATCCCACTAAAATCAGAAAGTAGACAAAGATGCCCTCTCTCCCCTTATCTATTAAGTATAGTTCTCAAAGTTTTAGCTAAAGCAATAAGAGAACAAAAGATTAAGGGAATACAAATTGGAAAAGAAGAAGTAAAACTGTCTCTATTTGCAGACGATATGATTATATACATAAATGATCCACAAAATTCTACCAGGGAACTTCTACAGCTGATAAACACCTTCAGCAATGTAGCAGGATACAAGATTAACTCAACAAAAATCAGTAGCTCTCCTATACACTAAAGATAAAAGGGATGAAAACAAAATAAGGGAATCATCACCCTTTATAATAGCTGCAAATAGCATCAAATACCTTGGAGTAACTATAACCAAAGAAGTAACAGATCTATTTGACAAAAACTTTAAATCACTAAAATAAGAAATTGAAGAGGATATCAGAATATGGTAAGCTCTCCCATGTTCCAGGATATGTAGGATCAACATACTGAAAATGGGAATTTCACCAAAAGCAATCTATATATTCAGTGTAGTTCCCACACAATATTTTATGTACCTTGAAGGAGCAATACTCAACTTCATTTGGAATAACCAGAAACCAGAATTGCCAAAACAATTTTGCTCAACAAAAGAACCTCAGGAGGCATCACCATCCCAGACTTCAAATTATGCTATAGAACTATAGTAATAAAAACAGTCTGCTACTGACATAAAAACAGACTTGTGGATGAATGGAATTGAATTGAGGATCCCGACATAAACCCAAAAACCTATGAACACCTGATCTTTAACAAAGAGGCCCAACATATTCAATGGAAAAAAAGATAATATATTTAACAAATGGTGTTGGCATAGCTGGATGGAAGTGTGTAGAAAAATGCAAATAGATCTGAGCCTGTCACCCTGCACAAAACTCAAATCCAAGTGGTTCAAAGACCTCAACATAAACCCAGCCACACTGAACTTGATAGAAAAGAAAATGGGAAATATCTTCCAATGAATTGACACAAGTGACCACTTTCTAAATATAACACCAGTAGCACAGACACTAAGAACAACAATCAATAAGTGGGACCTCCTGAAACTGAGAAGCTTCTGTAAAGCCAAGGATACAGTCAATCAGACAAAACAACAGCCTATAGAATGGGAAAAGATTTTCTCCAACGCTGCAAGGGATAGAGGACTGATCTCTAAAATATATAGAGAACTCAAGAAACTAGAGCCCAAAACCTTGAATAACCCAATCAAAAAATGGGGTTCAGAACTTAAAACTGAGTTCTCAGCAGAAGAATTACAAATGGCTGAAAGACACTTGAAAAAGTGCTCAACATCTTTAGCCATCAGAGAAATGCAAATCACAACAATTTAGAGATACCACCTTACACCTATCAGATGGGCTAAGGTTAAAGACAGAGATGCACAGACAGCCTATGCTGGAGAGGTTGTGAAGCAAGGGGAACATTCCTCCATTGTTGGTGCGAGTGTAAGCTTGTTCAGCCACTCTGGAATGCAGTATCACAGTTTCTCACAAAACTGGGAATCAATTTCCCCCAAAGAACCAGTAATACCACTACTGGTACTGGACATATTCCCTAAAGATGTATATTCACCTTCCAAAGGCATTAGCTCAACTATGTTCATAGCAACATTATTCATAATAGCAAGAACTTGGAAACAACCTAGATGCCGCTCAACTGAAGAATGGATTAACAAACTGTGGTACATCTACACAATGGAGTAGTACTTAGCAGTAAGAAAAAATGGTATCCCAAAATTTGCAGGCAAATGGATGGATTTGGAGAATATGCTCCTGAGCAAGGTTTCACAAACCCAGAAAGATAAACAGGGGATGTACTAACTCATTAGTGGACTCTAAACAAAAAGAGCAAAAAGCAATGCATGGCCAAGCTGCAAACCACAAACACTGAACAGCTTGGCATCTGAAAGACCTTGGACTGGCACCTTGGATCCCACTCCCTCCAGAGGAACACCTGACCCAATCTTTATGTTGGGGTGAGGAAAGTTGATCTGCAAGGAGCAGATGCTGAACTAAGCCATTTTGTGACCTTGGGACCTCCTGTCTTTGCTGAGGAGGAGATGAGGCGATGTGGAGAAGAGAGAGTGACTGGAAGGTGTAGGGGAGGATGGTAGCTTGAACAAGGATATACATGGATAAAATATATGACTTTATTCATAATAAAAAAATTAAATTATTGTTTATAAGAAAAAAATAAAAGGCATACCTAGGTCTAAAAAAAAAGAAAGAAAGAAAAGAAAAGAAAACACCACAGAGAAAATGTTTAAAATACGTGTAATTAGGAACTTGTTTCCAAAATTTATGAAGAACTTTGAAAACTCAATTTCAACAATAAAGTAACTCAAGCTTTTTTTTCTCATTTTTTTATTATTAGTAAAGTCTCATTTTTTATCCATGTATCCCCTTGTTCAAATGCCCTTCCCCTCCCGCCCCTACAAGTCACTCTTCTCCCCATCTCCTTATCTCCACCTCGGCAAAGAGAGGAGATCCCAAGGTCCCAAGGTGGCTTAGTTCATCATCCACTCCAGGCAAATCCACCTTCCTCATCTCCACATCAAGACTGGCTCAAGTGTTCCTCTGGAGGGAATGGGCTCCAAAGTGCCAGTTCAAGCTGCTTCAGATCCCAAGCTGTTCAGTGTTTGTGGTTAGCAGCTTGGACATACTTTGCTTTTTGTTTAAAGTCCACTAATGAGTGAATACATCCCCTGCTTATCTTTCTGGGATTGTGAAACCTCGCTCAGGAGGATATTCTCCAAATCCATCCATTTGCCTGCAAATTTTCGGATATCATTTTTTCTTACTGCTGAGTAGTACTCCATTGTGTAGATGTACCACAGTTTGTTAATCTATTCCTCAATTGAGCGACATCTAGGTTGTTTCCAGGTTCTTGCTATTACAAATAATGTTGCTATGAACATAGCTGAGCTAATGCCTTTGGAGTGCTACGGTGCGTCTTTAGGGTATACACCAAGAAGTGGTATTTTTGAATCCTTGGGGAGACTGAATCCCAGTTTTCTGAGAAACTGCCATACTGCATTCCAGAGTGTCTGAAAAAGCTTACACTCCCACCAATAATGAAGGAGTGTTCCCCTTGCTTCACAACCTCTCCAACATAGGCTGTCATCTGCTTTTTTAAAATAAAGAGGAAACTAACAGATAACTCATGTAAGAATTTTCATGGGATACAAATAACAATATTGGCACTACAGGGTGGTAGGAAATTAAAATTAAAGCAGTACTGGATACCTATGAGTGCAGAAAAGTTAGGAACCTAATTTAAAAAAAAAAAGAATGCTAAAAGAGGTGAGGAAAATAGGAACACTTATTCATTGTGGGAATACAAAATAACACAACCATTTTAGAAAATATTTCTTTACAAAGCAGACTGTGGTGGGCCCTTAAGAGACAGTAATGGCACTCCTTGAAATTACTGAACCAAACTGAAAGTTTGTGTCTGCCCAAAAACACACAAGTCATTATCTATACTGGCTTTATTCATAATCACCAGAACCTGAGTTTAATGAAGTGTTTAAGTGAAGAAACTAATACACGTGGATATATTCATATAATAAAATATTTTCATTGGTAAAAATAAAATTAGTTCTTATGGCTTAAAAAGATGTGTAAAAACCTTAACATATATTAGTAAGTAAAGTAAACTATCCTGAAAAGGCTCATCCTCCACAATGTCCACTGCTGGAAATTCTGCAGTACACAAAGTAGTAGAGATGGCTTAAACGCAAACTGTTTCCTTGGGTTCTAAGGAACAACAGGTGAGTGATTGGCTGGAGCAAAGACTGTTAGCAAACTGAAAACAGTTTTCTACAAGATCTCAATGATTGCTACACTCCCTCATGCCATTTGGTCTGTACAGCACTGTTGAATTAAAATAGAATTTCCTAACATAACAGAAGGAGCAAAGTAAATTATTGATTATAGTTACTACTATTGCAACATCATTTCATTCACTGTAGTTAACATACTAGCATAGAATAAAGTGTTACAAATGAGGGACATGTGTGCTGAAATGAGCCGGGTATCTCAAATTCTATACTTTGACTTCTCAGCTATTTAGCAACGTTTTTTAGTTAATATTAAAGTTTTGCCAGTAATATACATACATGTGATCAATTTTTGTCAAAGATGACAAATTAACTCCATGGAGAGATAGTTTTGCTGCCAACATGTATGTTGTGACATCCATATGCAAGAGAATGAACTCCAATGCTTGCCTAGGAATATAAAATATTTAGTTTCTGAAGCATCGACCTTTGTGGATAAGAAAAACTATGCAATTTCTGTGTGAAAACAGTTAAAATTCTTTGTGGACTTGATCTACCTAATAATTCTTTTATGTGCACAAAAGGTGTGTATGAGAAAAGTGAAGAATTAGGTATAATAAAAGTTGAAAAATTTTTAATAAAACTTTTTTTTTCCTTTTGTTCGATTTTGGGTTTTGGGGTTTTCAAGATGGGGTTTTTCCCTGTAATCCTAGCTATCCTGGAGCTCTTTGGAGCAGGAAAGCCTCAACCTCAGAGGCCCACTTGCCTCTGTCTCCCAAGGACTGGGAGAAAAGGTGTGTGCCACCTCTACCCAGCAAAACTTTTACCAAAGTATCTTATTGAAGATTTGTACAAAACTTTGATAATCCATTAGGTAAGCAAAAAAATCCAAAATATTTAGATATTTTATTTACAAGACTAAATATGAACAAAAATAATGGTGAAGCACATTTTTACATTATTACCCTATTACACAAAAGCAGTTTTAGAGAGATGCAAATGAAAATACAAGGAAACAGAAACAGAAACTTTCTAGAATGACAGTGTTTTCCCCTAAAACTACTCATGTCTAATACCAGCAATGAAAACTTCATAGTTGTTTGTAGGAATGAGAACTGATACAGATATTGGGGAAATGTCTTAGCAGTTTCTTATAAAGTTAAATTTGCAAAGACCTCTATGTGAAGCCAGCATTTGTCACCTAGTGGACAATGTGATTTCATTTCCAGGATTCCTGTCATAGAAGAAAACTGAGTCTCATGAGTTGTCCTTTGATTTCCACACACTTACTCTCTCATACACACACACACACAGAGACAGAGACAGAGAGAGCGAATACATGAATAAAATGAGATTTAAAGATCCTTTTTACAATACTTTGTTATAAGAGATCATGGGAGCTTTAACCACAGTATTGTAATAGACATCCATAGGATGGAAAGCAATCAGCCACACCACTGTTTATACTTGTTGCTCAGCCAGCCCCGTAGCTTTGTAGGCTCTGCAATGGGAAGGACCCTGGCCATGTGCCACATCTGCCCTGCTGTTACCAGTCTGTGGTGATTTTTATAATGTTCTGTGTCACTGAATCAGACATGCTGCATGGGCTGAGCTCCCAAGGGCAGGAAAAGAGGCTACATACCCAGAATATATGTCAAATCTAGCCAAAATGAATTGCTGCCCCTCTCAGGGGAGAAAAGGTCCTGTTTAATCAACTTCTCAGTAAGATGGCTCTCTTCAAAGGCAAATGCTGAAACAGGGCTCAGCCTCCTGTCAAACAGGAGTAGCAAGCAAGCTCAAACTCCAGGAGTGAGAGACCACTCTTCAGAACCACATATTCAGGCCACTTCTGATTCTGTGGAAGCACCAGTGGGGTAGATCCAGACAACAGCTGCTGAGGTCAGATGTCATAGTTCCATGTGTCTCTGTCAGGGTAAGGTGCCTGCCTTTCTGCACTGTTGTGATGTAAAGATCTTATGCCAATTTTTAAGCTATTCCCTTGTTTATAGAGTTTTCTTGATATTTTTTACATTTAATTTTTAAAATATTTTGTATATATTCCCATCACATTTCTTTTACCCCAACCCCCCCACACACACACACATCATACCCACTGACTTTATTAGCTTTAGAGATTACTGATTTTTTTTTCCTAACTCACCTATTTTATTGTTGTTCTTTGTGAACATTGTTTCTTATAACTTAGAATATCCTGGACATACTTGTGTTAAAACATTTGGTGGTAGTTGTACTTCACAAGCTTTTTTCTTGAAGAATTGGGGATTAAGCCTCAGTCTGCCTGCATGCTGGACAAGTACTGTTTACCAATGAACTGCATCCTCAGCCCCCTTGACACTTTGTGGTTGGAGATATGTCTTAGGACGCTGCTGAGGTTGATGCTGAACTCATCCTGTGTTGAGTAGGCTTTTAACTTGAAATCCTCCTGTGTCAGATTTCCAAGTAGCTGGGATCCAGGCCTGAGCCACCACATGTGACTTCCTAAGAGAAATTTTATAAACCACAAATCAAGCCCATAGCTGTGATGTTATCATTTCCTCCATGGTATCTATTTGTTCTGCCCCTGCATATAAAATTACTCCAGGACTGCCTCCATCATTCTTCTGTGTCTCATTCCTCGATTCTCCTACCCTGTTCTCTAAACTTCTCATATTTAAACCATGTCTCACTGTTGAAAAACTGCCCTTATTCAACAAAGTTATAAAGAAATCCACAGCCCCTGTCAAAATCTTCTTGAGACTTGGTTCTAAGTCACAGGTTATATGTGCTTTTCTCTGTCTCCCTTGATCTCACAGAGAACACCTTTTCTCTTTTATACCCCTGTCATTAAGAGAAGTCCATCACCCACGCTGACGTGTCAAGTAATGAAGTTGGTTCTACTCCATAACCTCCTACAGAGCAACTGCCTGTACATCCCATAACCATGTTGGTGGAGATATTTACTCCTTTTAATTGGTTGCTTTAGTATATCATTTACATTTTATATTTTGCATTAAAAACTATATCTCATAGCCAGGCATGGTGATACAAGCCTATAAACACTTTGGAAGCTGAAGCCAGATGATGACAAATTTTAGACAAGTATAAGGTGTACAGCAAGTTTATGATCACTTTGAGCTCTAAATAAGAACTTGCCTCAGACTAATCACAATTATAACCATCATTCCTATCACCATCATCATCATGACATCACCACCAGCAGTACCATTATTAGCCCTACTTAAGATATCAATGTATTGAGTTCTCCCAAGGCTCAGTCATCATCCTTGAAGAGGGACCAAGGAGACTAGGAACAAGAATGGTGGATGACTACAGGGAAATAATGTTTTCTGGGCACAGCAGGGCAGTAGCACATATGAATTCACTGTGACAACATACACAAGCTTGTCACAAGCTCAACCAGGCAAAACTCCACATGCAGTGAGTGTGTAAGTGGGCATAGAGTTTCAGCCCTAGCTGAGGAAGTATTGGCAACTGATAGCTGCCAGGAAAAGAGTCAGTTTTCTTTAAGAGTGTTGTCCTGGCAGGTCCACCACATTCCAGTGGATGACCACACAGCCAAGAGTGTATGGGCAGCAGTAATTAAGCTGGATGGGTTTTCCAAAAAAACAAGCAATAAAAAACAGAACACAAAGTTGGGTAAGTAGAGGAAGGGAGGGATTTGGGAGGAAGTTCATAGAGGGAGAAAGTAATATGATCAACTACAGTGTGTTAACTTCTCAAAGAGTTAGTAAAATTATTTTTAGTTTTTATTATCTTTTCTTAATTTTTATTGTTTTGTGTGTATCAATGTTTTGCCTACATGTACATATGAACATCATGTGGAGATCTGAAGAGGGCATCAGGTCTCTCAGGACTAAAGTGTCAGATGATTTAGAACTACCATGTGGATGCTGGAAAGCAAACTCAGGTATCCACAGGAGCAACAAGTGCTCTTAACCACTAAGCCAACTACCCAGCTCAATAAAAGGATTCTGAAATAATGTTTTATTTATATAACTCTGATAAGGACCAGGGAATATAGCAAAAGCAGAGGCAGAAAGAGTGTAAGAGCTAGAGAATGAGGTACAGTCTCATTGCCATGAAACACTTCCTTCCAGATATGGTAGCCATGGCTACGGTGAAGACATGGAAGCGGTAGAGTTTACCCAGCACGGATTGCTCAACCTTTTATAACTGGATGGAGAAATTACCCATAGGATCCTACCCCTTAACAGTTGAGTGGGAAGGTGTGTCATTTTCTTAAGTGGAATAGCAACTGAGGGACAAGATAGAGAAAAGAGTTCAGGACAGAAACAGGAGAAAGCAATAAGCAATGGGAAGAGGAGCAAACATAATTGCAATATGTGTGTGTATGTATACAATATATTATATATGCCCAAGGAGGGGATGGGGAGTTGTGGAGAAGAGAGAATGACCTGATGTGGTGGGAGGGGGAAGGGACCTTGAATAAGGATATACAAGGATAGAAAGTGTGACTTCTTTGTTCATAATAACAAAATAAAAGAAAAAAGAAAATATACATCTGAAACTGTTAAAATATAATAGAAGAAAAAATGATGCTGCATTTTTAACTATTGTATTAGTACAACCTTACTTTGTAGTACCAAGTATTACTTTAGTACAAAGTATTACCTTTCTCTGGGAAGAAGTGAGCTGTGAGGAAGGCATGAAGATTTCAAAAGGCAGAAATAGGCTCAGTGGATTCAAGTACTTGCTACCAAGCCTAATGGTCCTTGAGACCCACATGATGAAAAAGGAGAACCAGCTCCTATAAGCTGCCCTCTGACACTTACACACTTGTGCATACAACAAATAAATAATGACATTAATTAATTTATTAATTAAAAACTAAACAAATAGATAAAGGAAGAGCATAAAATTCAACCTTAAACTTCATCTATTCTTCATAGGTGCCATTAGCTGCATTCTCTAATAGATAGGCATTTTGCTCTCATGTATATTTAAACTTTTGCCATACCCCCAAAAAGGAGTTTGTTTGTTGGTTGGTGGTTGGTTGGTCAGTTGGTTGGTTGGTCAATTGGTTGGTTGGTTGGTTGGTACAACCTTAAGAACCAAACCTCGGCCTACCTCTGAATGTGGATGACAGTTGTGTGGCTTGAGCAGTTGGTGGGGCCTCTGGCAGTGGGACCAGGATTTTTCCCTAGTGTATGAATTGGCTTTTTGGAGCCCACTTCCTGTAGAGGGATACGTTGCTCAGCCTTGATGCAGGGAGGAGGGGCTTGGTCCTGCCTTAATTTGTTTTTATTTTTAATTTTTATTCATTAATTTGTTTTTATATAATAAAGTCTTTTTTATCCATGTATCACCTTGTTCCAACTCCCTTCCTCTCCCGAGCCCTCCCAATCATCCTTCAGCCCCCCTCCTCTCCATCCCCCATCCCCTCTCCAGAAAAGGCAAGAAGTCCCAAGGTGGATTAGCTCAGCATCCACTCCAGGGAAGTCCGATTTCCTCATCCCAATATCAAGACTGGGTTAGGTGTTCCTGGAGGGAATTGGCTCCATGGTGCCAGCTCACACACAGAAACACAATCGGAACCCTCCCGTTGAGGCTCCACATATTGCCCATGCCAGTGGACAGTTGCCTATCTTTGGAGGGCTTAGTTCCTTTTCCAGATAGTTCCCAGGTGGCTGTTCTTGATTCAGTGAGCTCCCAGGAGCTCCAGCCAGCCATCACTGTGAGAATTTTCTTCATAGTTCCTATCCCCTTGCTCATATACAGTCTCCTCCCCCACTATCAGCTGGACCAGGGTCTCAGTCCACAGCTCAGTCATGTATCCCTGCCTCTACCTCTATTCATGGTTGGATGTAAGTTCTTTGATGGTACTTGGGGTGGCTATTCATATGATTATGAAGGAAGTTTAGGCAACACCTTCAGTTTATGCTAGAGGGTAAGAGAGGCCCCACCCTCTTAAGAGTAAATAGGAGATTGGGTGGGGGTGAGGGGTTGATGTGGGGAAAATCCGGGAGGATGGGAGGGAGTAGAAACTGTGGTTGAAAAAACTTTAAAATTTTTTCCATTTATTATGAGTAATAGATCTTATTTTTACTTGTATATTTACTTGTATATTTATATTTACTTGTACAACTTCACTAATAATAGAGATTTTATCATATTGACAAACACCATGATTCAGTGAAATGTCCTGTTTAATTTTCTAAATGATCAAAACAAGCATTTCACAATGAGAAACACTGAAAAGTCACATCTTCATAGCTAAAAAAAAGACTTTTAAAGTGGAGAAATTGAGAATCTTTCCAAAGTTTCCTAGAGACTTTGAACAAGCATATCTAAACAGAGGTGGACCTGGTGGTCTTCCTTTTCTGTGTTAAAAGTCTTTGCACTACATATGTTTTAACATTTCATCTCAGTAACATCTTTATTACATCCAAGATTGACTATCTGAGCACAACTATACAAAGGGGGTTTTTAAAAAAGAAAAAGCCTAAGGGTTCCATACAATGAGAAATGAGGACCTTGTTTTCTGCTAGCTTTGGCTTTTCTAATGTGTGTAGGCAAACATTTAAAGTTCCTACCTTAGTAGGAAAAAAACAGGAATATTTGTGTATCCAGGACACAGAAGTATCCCAAAACAAAGGTGAAAAGGAGAGAGAATGAACACATCATGCAGAATCCACATCAGGAGCAGTTTGAATCTCATGAAGCTGCCAAGTCATACTTATGGAGAGCTGTCCCCAGGCACAAGGCGCTTAACATGAAAAGAGTAAGTCACCCATCTAACTCCGAAGTGGGAGAATGCAAAAAGTCCACATGCTAGAAGGGACTGGTGTATGCTACAGGAGAGAACCTCACTGGGAATTATGACAATAAGGAGTACCGCCTGCTAAGCAGAGTAAACTTTATTTTATTCCACTAAGGACATAAGAGGATTAAGTCTTTACTAGTTATGATGTTATCTCCACTATGGACTCGCCAAATGAATGGTTTTAATAAAAGGTTGGTTTCTTACACAGTCTACCTAGGATAGAAAAGGGAGACTACCCTTCCAGTCAGTCCCAGTCTCTGAGCTCCTGTGGAACTGAGGAGAAGGCTCTTTCTCCTTTGAAAGACTGGCCTTTATTCCAATATGCTCCAGCCTGTCTGAGCAGTGAACATTTTAAATCATCATAATTATATTTCACATGGCAATAAACACTTTCGGTTTAAGTGCACGTAATTTGTGTCTTTGTCCGATTCTCTTTGTTGCATTAGTTTTCTCCATGGTGAGCACAAAATAACAGGATTCTTGATGATTCCCTAGAGGTTACTTCTCCTACACCCTTCAAAAATGATCAAGATGCTTTGCTTATATTTTTTAAGAAGGAAAAACAAAGTTGGATTTTAGGGGAAAAAAATGTGCCTCTCTAAGCGTGTGTGGGGGCGGGGGGATTCCAAAAGTTCTTCCTCCAGTAGGAAGCCAGGGTTCCTGCATTTCCTACATATTTTCTAGTTCTGTCCTTCAGCCAGGTCTAAGACTGACCAAGTTCAGGGTCAATGCTGGCTGGCCATGATGGCTGTTCAAATGCAGCAGTGAGTGAGTACAGATTTAGGCTCTGTAGCACGAGGTGGATTTTTTTCACTGTCCACCTGTTCTGTGGTCTAGCAGAGGACTGCAACCCCATGATGTCTGCTCCCTGGAGCATCACATGTGCGCTGAAGCTGCTTAGCACCCAGCCAGCTGCACCCAACTACCATGTTATCAGATGACGGATGGCTTCATATCAGGTGTTTAAACCTACGAGCCACCCCATCTGGTAAATGACTTGAGATGTCTGCCCTTGCTTGATGAAAGGGGAAAACGACAATGGCAATCAGAGTGACCCCTGTGGCCTCCCTGCTGCTGCCCCTGTCTTGTTTACTCTCCTGCTTTACTTTCTCAGTTCCGCTGTGACTCAGCTGAGGTTAGACCTACTGTCACCAAATTGTTGCTAACTTGCCTCATTAATCCATGTATTTTTCTTGTAATGACCTTCATAAAATAGCTTCCAGGACACCAACAGACACGTGGTCAGAAATAGATAGCAAGACATGAGATCCAGTCCAGTAATTTTAGAGGATGTTTTCAATCTCTTCTCTCAATCTGTTTTGAAGTAATGTGGTTATTTGGAGGATACTGCATATTTTACCTTGAAATCAAACTAGGGTCCTCTGTAAGAAAATAAAAGGACTCATTGTGCTATGTGTACATCTAAAGAATAAAAATCCCATTGTAGGGGTTGGGAGACAGCTCAATGGGCAAAAGTGTTTATGGTCAAGTATGAGAACTAAAGTGTGGCTCTCCAGATCTCACATAAAAGCAATCCTGTACCATAAGCATCTGAAATTTTGGTGCTCCCAAAGGGAGGTAGAGACAGCAGAGTTCCTGGAAACTGAAGACTCCTCTAATTTATATATGTGTGCCATGATATATGTGGACTCACATTCACACACACACACACACAGAAAGAGAGACAGACAGACAGACAGAGACAGACAGACAGACAGACAGACAAACAGAGACAGAGAGTATCAAACATAGTATTAGCTGGAAGGTGACTGTCGGTATTCTTTTGTGACTTTAAAGGTTTTTCCAACGCACTTTTCTGAAATGGTTCCTGATTTTGCCATCTCATTTTGAAAGATTAAAGTTACTATGAAACTATAATATGCTGGTCATTGCTGATCTTTGCTCAGTATGATCATACCTATGAGGAACATGAATGCTTTGGGCAACCTTGACAGAGCTCAGTCAGGGGAATTAGTATTTCTCCTCACCCTTCCTGTTGGGTTTGGAGCGGCAGTCTGCTTAAAGGCAGTGAGTGTATCATACCAATTGCTCTTCCTAGCGAGCACCAAATAATGGAGAGTGAACACAAAGCACAGACACTTCACAAGCTATTTTCTATGCCGTATTTGTTTTCATCACCATGTCCAAATGACTGTGAAAGTCTTGGGAGTCAAGTACCAATTGTTTTTTTTTTAATATTAAAATGTATTGTCATCTAGATCTGTAATAAAAATGCTGCTTCCCTCCTTGTCATAAAGCATGGCTTTTTTTTCTTTTTTCTTTTGTGACCATGAACAGTGAACAGGCAAAACAAAGGAGGGGGTTAATGGGGATGACAACACAGCAGGTACATTTATGATTTAGTATCATTTCAGTTTCCATCCAGGAAAATTGTCCATCGTCCCAGGAATAAAAAAATAAAATGCTATGTACTGTGTAGTATAACCTCTTTAAATTGGCAATTTGTAGCTGTTTGATAATTCATTCTTAAGCAAACCTCAACCACTTGCTACCTGCTGTATTCATTAGCCTGTCCATCTTCTTATTCCCTGTAGAGCCTGGGAAGCTACAATTGTTAGAAAAGTGCTAGCTGCTGTGTATATTTGCTTCTTAATGCACATATATGTGCCATTTATTTTTATGCAATTGTTTTAGAAAGATGAGCAAAGCCCCTCCCTCCTTTTTTGGGTCTTGGAGATAAATATTAACATTTTCTAGATGTGTGGCTACAGATCCGTTTCAGATAAATAATGCATTACACACTGTGTTGTATGCAGTAGAATTTTTTTTTAATTCAGTTATTGAGCATAACATGCAAAGCTCAATATAGAAACTACCAAATTTTAGGAGCAACAGCTCTCTGTATGTGGCACATTTGCAAATATGAGTATTTCAGGGTGCAAATTAAAATAGCTTGATGCACCATATCACACTTTCTCAATGAAAGGGAAACTTTCCTTGTGCTTACTATAAACACTTCATTTACACGTTTATTTGAGACTTTGTTAAATTAGATGATGTAAACACAGGCTGGATAGCAAGTCAGATTTAATACACACGAGTTTTGAAACTGACTTGCAGAGCATGGAAAACATAAAAGTATAAAGGACTTCACCAAGATTTATTGATTCACGTCAAGGCATCATTACTTTTCAAAGTGTGAAAAATGATCATATATTTATGACCTGCCGACTGAAGCTGTTTTGTGAATTAGCAAAGCTCTGGAGAGGCGCAGCCTAATTGCATTATCATAGAATCAGAGATGGTTGTCAATTTCCCCCATTTAGCTTTTCTCCTTTAGTTTGTTAAAATGAAGGTGCCATACGTTGGTTGAATTCACTAATACCCTGATGAATGAGGTATTTTCCCAGTAGGCTGGCTACAAGTATAAACAGTGAATTAGGAATGAAAGACCATCAATCATATCTCCTTCAAACAGATCCCGGCCCTGAGAGTATCCATTATATATTAGGACCACTTTACAAAGTTCTATGCAGTATTCACTTGCAAAAACACATAAGTTGTTCATAATCTTTGATGTCCTCTGTGGAATCTGTCGTCATAAAGTCAGACACTTTTCTCATTAATACAATGATCAATAATTGCATCTCTGGTTTGAGCAGTAGTTTCGTTTTAGAAATACACAATGTCATTCACTCTGTATTCATCATTTCTCAACAGTACCCTGATTGAAATATTGAACTCTGTTGTGTGATGGCAGTTTCGTCTTACAGGAGCCATGAACTAAATTCTTCTTTACATTTATATTTTGGTCATCTAGAAGGTTAGGATGACCACGGGATTTATGTCATGATTTTGTTTTGTTTTTTAATTTTGTTTTATTTTATTCTCTGCTTTTATGCAAGGTCAGATTTTTGCCCTCAGGCACCCATGTATAGTTCCCTTGGGGTTCAGTCCCTTTAATGGAAATTATGAGTATGAATCCAAGGGCAAGATTCTTCCCTAAGGTATTTATTCTGCCTTGGTTTGCAAACATAATTCTCATTAAAATTAATAAGAATTGTACATATGCATCTAGGGAAGAAATAGGCTCCTCCTAGATTTAGATCACCTCATTCTGTTTCAGGAAAAAAAAAAAAGAGGTAGAATCTGCCATGTAGGTGGGCACGCAGCCAAGGTTTATAATTTCAGAAGCAGAAGCAGAGGGTTCAGTGTTCACCTGCACCATGAGTGAGGCACAAGGTATTTTTTTTTCTTTTTTCATCACAAAAGCTTGTACAAGGACCCTAACCAAGCTCTAATTTGCTCAGCTTTTCTCAGCATTATAATTATTCCCATGAAGTCTTCTCCACAGCATTCAGAGAAACTGGGTCTTGCTTATATTTGATTCCTAGTTTGTTGGGTTTGGATCATTTGTATTTATTGGAATCATTGGCCCATAATATTTGTCTATTCTTTCCTTTTGTAATGCTTCAAAAATACCTCTTATTTGACTGGCTAAGTGGTATTTACTCCTGGTGTGTTTTAGGGTCTGAAAAATCAGCTTTTATTCTGGGGAAATGCAGCTTTAATGCACACATTGCTAAACTTTTGTAAATTCAACCAAACAGTATTTTTAAATTGAATGAATTCATGCAGCATGAAGAAAGAAAAGTTGGCATCTATTAATCTGCTCGTTTATGTTGTTGCAACAATAAATCAACCACGAGATTATTATCTAACCCATCTGAATAACATCTTGTTTCTAAAATGTAAATAATTTCCAATATACTAAGATGCTTATCCGAATATGAAGTTTGAGTCTTCACTGCTAAATGTCACAAAAGTATAGATGTTTTTCGTCTTCATCAACTTAGCTTCACCCACACAAACAATATATTAATTCTGTCTTCAAGGTCTTTTAAAAGTAGATATGAGAGACTAATTTTTTTAAAGATTAATTTTAATTTCTTTTAAGTGTGTGTGTGTGTGTGTGTGTGTGTGTGTGTGTGTGTGTGTGAATGTGCATGATAGTGCAGTTGCCATGGGTTTTGGATCTCCAGGAGCTGGAGTTACAGACAGTTATGAACTTCCTGATCCAGGTGCTGGGAATCAACCCAAACTCAGGTCCTCTGGAAGAGCAGCTGGTATTCTAATTTATGGAGGCACCGTTCATCCCGAAACCAATTTTGAAATAAACACATACAGCTTAAATTTGTACCAATAAAAACATGAGTGTAAGTCCTGGTTGGGGGGAAGAGGGGAACCACCTAATTTCTTGCTTAGCAGCTACGGCTCATTAGATATGTAGGACAGTCCTGGAAATGGTTTAGAACTTGGGCTTTAGGTAAATGAAATGATCAGAACCAAATGGCTTGCTCCTTGTTTGGGAAAGCCAGTTACAAACAGCAGGCCATAAACCTTTCAGAGAAAGCATTTCCTCTAACTATGGGGTAAAGAACACCATCCCCAGGACCTTGGCACATCCAACAATTTCTGTGGAGTTTCTCAGCAGGTAGCCAGCTTTTCAGAGATTTTTAAGCCATCCAGAATTTCAAAACTAATTGAAAAATACTGAGATTGACCACTGGTGTGATTCAAGAGCCTAGCAAAGACACTAGGCAGGTTTGTCTGAAGATACTAAACTATGTACCATCACATCAAGTCCATATCAGCCAGAGACATGCTGGTGATTCTTGAGATACTGGAGAACTAAACTGGCTATGGTTTTTATGGCATTTTAATAGTAAATTTGTAAAATACCTTGGTTTAATTTGTGGCTTTCCTATAATAAGTTGTTTGTGCCACATTTGTATTTAAGTTATTCCATATTCTTCTACACATAACTGAGTGAAGAAAGCACATGGCTTCAGGTGGTGACTATGCAGAAATGAGAGAACTATTTCTTGTTTCCCACTATGCACATTTCTGTATATCAATGTCAATGATGTGATGCATTATTAAGACACTAGAATGAATAAGTAACTGACCCAACCAGTTAAGTCTACAGTAGCATGTGGGCTCTGTCAGGGTGATGATGCAAGTCTTAATCACAATGTAACTTACAATTCTTTAATTTAAAAAATTAAAAATGAAAATGAAAGTTACTCTGGTAATTATAGAATACATTGTGTGTTTGTCATTGAGATATGTAAGTTTGAATCTGCTTGGTTTTTCCTTAACTGGATTTTACGTTTTTCACAAATACTACATATTATCCTTTGAATGCATCCTCATTCTGCTCCATGCTAATCCACAGTGCAGCTTCCAATGCAAGCAAACACTGAATATATATGCTGTGGAATAAAATAAGTTATTCACACCACCATCCTATGCTGTTCATATTTTGAATTAGCTAGTGCAATTTTCATTGTATTCTACTTGGTCTTATAGAATGGTGAGTGGTTTTGATATTTATGACACCACTGTTTTTGTCTTCTCTAAGAGGCAATGATACAAGGTTTGTTCTTCCCATGAATTGGAAGCAAGTTTTTATGGAAGAAGGACACAGTTCAAGCTTATTATACCTCTGTCAGTTAAGATGGTGTGGAGTCGGATGCTAAGAAACAAATACCACAAATTAAAATATTCCATCCTACAAGGAAGTTCTGTAAGAGTCAGTAAAATTATAGAGGAAGACTCAACTGAGACTCAGAAAGCAGACAACTCAGAAGTCTCAGGAAGTTCTAGAAGCCATCTAATTCAGAGGCTCTTTCTTCCCCAAGATCATATAAGCAGCCATAACTGCCTGGAATTCAGCAACAAGTACTTCTAGCTTTTGTGACTCCTCACCCATGCCAGGAGTTTTGGATGACTCAACTGCCTTTGAGTCACTTATGCACCTGAAATTTTCCAAAGTCTTATAGGTAACTACAGTAAACTCAAGTCACCAAGGTGGAATACAGTGATATTGTTGCCTTAATTTGTTGTTCATTCCCATGTAGGCTGAGTAGATATTTGTTCATACCTTCCCCAAAATAGTGTCATAAAATAATCAGGTTACATCTTATTATTATACTAGAAAAAGCTCTTTTGTAAAGATGGACTTCCAAGTGCTTTTAAAATCTATCCTATTAATTTGGCATGTCAAAATATAACTTTAATCCCAGCACTCAGAAGGCAGATAAAGATAGATCTCTGTGAGACCACCCTAGTCTACATAGTAAGCTCCAGGCCAGTCAGTGCTACATAGTGAGATATTGCTGAAGTATTTAAGTCAATGAGATATGTTGGATAAATTCATAAATATACTTGTTCATCTTCTTTTAAAAAAATATTTATTTAGTGTGTGTATGTTTGTGTGTGTGTGTATGTGTGCATATGTGCACATGTGCACACAATTTCCATGGTACATGTGTAGAAGTTAATGAACAGATGGCTAACAAGTAATTTTTTTCTTTCATAGCATGGGTTCCAAAGATCAAATTCAGGTTGTCAGGTTGTCAGGCTTGGTGACAAGTACCTTTACACACTGGCCTTCATTCAACTTTAAAATAAAAAAAATAAAATAAAAACTTTGAGTATACTTTTGACTAAAAGATGTGTTCAGGTTATGATATCTGCTTCAAAGAAAATTTGTCCAAAAAGAAAACACTCCTGAGACCATGCAAACAGACAAAATAACCACATGCCCCAATGTTCACTTGCAACCAAGTTGTCCAAGTTGTTCACTGATCATAATTTCAAATAAAACTAAATGGTGAGATTCATTTTTCAATTGGGGTAGTTGCATTTTGAGCCTGTTTATATCTGTGTAATGACTCTGGGGCCAAGGAAAAGATCAAGAAGATTAATGTAGTCTATGTATTATTACTCTTTTACAGAATATCTTCATTTCTTACTCCAAAACTCTTTTCATGGCAACACCTTGAATGTCCCTTCCAGTTATCAATGGCAGCCTTATTTCCTGATTCTCTCTGCATGTTACTAGAAACTCTTCCTCCCGCATCCTCAAGCCTCTGCTATCTTCAAGCCATCACCAGGCTTCCACCATGGCAGATCTGCTTCAATTCAAGATGGAAAAAAGAGGAATTCACAAACGTTTATAGTGATCTCTGTGTTTTGAAACAATTCATAGTAATAATAAACAGAAGTGCTAAAAGAAAAACATGGGAAATGTTTGTAATACATCTCATGCCATATTCTGCAGAATGCAGGCTATAAAATCAACTATGGTGATAGGGCACACTATTTTGGAAACTAGGAAAATTATAAATGTATTTAAAAATTGAGTGTAATTGCTTAATTTGAACTAATATTCATTGACATAAAGTGGTTTATTTCAAGTTACTTGTACAAGCTCAATTTTCCTCCTTAAATTGAACTATCACCCACAAAATATTTTCTGTCTTCCACTTAGCCAAGAAAGTGAAGAGCCTTAACTGTTACCCACATGGCCTCTCATGGAGTGATTACTCCATGTGCCCACAGTTACTTCTACATCCCCTGTAAAAGCGAGTTATATTTTTAATCTTAGATATCTCAGTGTGTGTACACTCTTAGTCTGTTTCTGAAAGAGTAACCAGCAGACTTAACCACAAATTGTCTAAATACATGTGTCACATTAGTTAAATTCATTAAAATTCTAATAGAATTCTACATGGACAAGGGTGACATATGGATCAAGAGAGGGCATTAGCTTTTTAGAACTGGAGTTATAGATGGTAAGAAGCCACCTTGTGGGTGCTGGAAAGCAAACCCAGATCCTCTGTCAGAGCAAAAGCAGCAAGTGTTCTTAAACACTGAAGCATCTTTCCAGACTCCTAGCTGATAACTTTTATAAGCATTTCTTATTTAACTTCCTATTCTCACACAAATATTTTTTCTAAGTTCCCACATTCTTTGGAATGTTTTTAAGTTGTCATCTCCTAAAGGATATTATAGAATTTCTTCTCTCTTTCCAATAAGTAAATTTCACAATTCATGACACTCTTCTACGAGCTCTCTTTATACTAAAGTGACTGTGACTCCCTTCTTTAAGACAGAAAACAGTTGTTCAATTGTAGTTTCATTTTAGTTCAACAGAAACAGTTTTGTTGTTCAGCATTAGAGAACAATGTTTGATTTAGGGTTTTGATCTCATGCAGTAGGATCAGGAAGAAGTCTTAGGATGAATCTATTTGTCTTTTGATTTGACCATTTTGACATTCCTTGTTCTACTCATGGCAATCCTTAATTCTTTACACATATTGAACAATCTTTTCTTTTAGAAATACTATTCTACATGTGGTTGCACTGAATTAATGAACCAGTATGCTATCTAATGTTTTACATAATGACTTTAGCTGTGCTGTCCTGAGATAAATTTTATGTCACAGGTATGTCATGCATGGAAGCTGTATTATCCACTTTCCTATGTCTTCTCATGATGGCCTTTGAGCACTTGGGTATCTTTTCAACTTTCCTGCAGTTATTCATCTCCTCACCCCATCCAGCAGCTCTTATGGGTTGTGGTCACTTACTCTCTCATAATAAAGTACATGTGCTATACTTTTATGATTATAGTGTATTTTGAAATGGATAAGGACTTTTGGACAAGATCCCCAAAGCTCAGGCAACAAAAGAAGGAACAGACAAGGGAGGCTTTATCAAACTAAAAAGCCTCTGTATGGCAAAGGAAACTATCAACAGCATAAACACACCCTCATTAGGAATGCCTGTGCATTGTGGGTGTGACAAGGGGCAATATCCATAATCTACTAGGGGGAATCCAGTGATTCAAAATTCAAAAGCAGAACACCCAATTTTAGCTCTAAATAGATATTTCTAAATAGAAGACATGTGACTATAAAAACCTTCTTACCAGCCCTGATTATTAAAACCAGGCAAAGGAACATCAAACTGAGGAGTCATTGCCTCCCAAGGAAACGGCTCTTACCAGCAAAACAAATAGCAGCACAGGGCCTGAGGAATGGACGTATAGTCCTCCTGTACTAAAGGCTCAAGGATTGCAAGCTTGATTCCAGGCTGACCACACAGGGAGATCTTGAAGATGGGCAAGACAAAACATAACAAGCTAAAAAGAAGAAAATCTTCACTGCTGATAGAGATAAAAGTTAGTACAGCCATTATGAGAAAATAAGTACATTTCTCAAAAAATAATAAATAAACATAGACCTAGAGCATAGCACAGAAGTCTTACAACAGGATAAATAAGCAAAGACAATGACCTCTGCATCTACTCATTCATTGCCACCCTATTCACCACAGCCAAGTAGCAAAGCAATAAAGGGAATACCACAGGCAGCCACAATGGAGTACTATTAAGTCATAAAGAGAAAGACATCTTGTCATTTGCAACAACATGAATGGAACTTAAGATTAATGTATTAAATAAAATAGTACAATAAAAGAGTATTGTACCCAGGTCACAAGTTCTGGACAAGCCTGGACTACATAGTAAGGTTAGGGTTAGGGTTAGGGTTAGGGGCACCTACTTATGTAAAAGAAACACTGCAAAGCTCA
>PVIH01000150.1:237385-345650 GCA_004025045.1 Sigmodon hispidus
TCAACCAGACAGAGTCTCAACAGAGAAATAAGGAGTCTAAAAGAGGTTATGATGCAAATGGATTTAATAGATATCTACAGAAGCTTCCACCCAAAGGCAAAGGAATATACATATTTCTCAGCTCCTCATGGAACTTTCTCCAAAATTGACCACATAATTGGTCATAAAGCAAATATCAACAGATACAAAAAAATGGAAACAATCCCTTGTAACATATCAGACCACCAGGGCATAAAGTTAGAGTTCAACAACATCAAAACCCAAAGAAAGCCTACCAACTCATGGAAACTAAACATCACTCAGCTGAACCATCTCTGGATCAAGGAAGAAATTAAGAAAGAAATCTAAGTCTTCCTAGAATTCAATGAAAATGAATCTACAACGTATCCAAACTTGTGGGACAGAATGAAAGCAGTCTTAAGAGGAAAATTCATAGCGCTAGATATCTATATGAAAAACCTAGAGAAATCCCACACTAGAGACCTAACAGCTCAGCTGAAAGCCTTGGAACAATTAGAAGCGAACTCACCTAGAAGGATGGAGTAGACTGCAGGAAATAATCAAACTTAGAGCTGAAATCAATACAATTGAAACAAAAAGAACAATACAAAGAATCAACGAATCTAAGAGTTGGTGCTTTGAGAAAGTTAACAAGATAGATAAGCCCGTAGTAAAACTAATCAAAAAACAGAGAGAGAGTGTTCAAATCAACAAAATCAGAAACAAAAAGGAGGACATAACAACAGACTCCCAGGAAATACAGAGAATTATCAGATCATATTTTGAAAATCTGTATTCCACAAAAATGGAAAACCTAGAAGAAATGGACAGCTTTCTGGACAGGTACCATCTACCAAAATTAAATGAAGATCAGATTAATTACCTAAACAGGCCTACAGGGTTACTTAAGGAAATTGAAGCTGTCATTAAAAACCTCCCCCAAAATAAAAGTGCTGGTCCAGATGGCTTCAGTGCCAAATTCTACCAGATATTCAAAGAAGAATTACTACCGTTACTCCTCAAACTATTTCACACAGAAGAAACTGAAGGAATATTGCCAAATTCCTTTTATGAGGCCACAATCATCCTAATACCCAAGCCACTCAAAGACACAACAAAGAAGGAGAATTACAGACCAATTTCCCTCGTGAATATTGATGCAAAAATTCTCAACAAAATTTTGGCAAACCGTATACAACAATGCATAAAAGATATCATCCACCACGACCAAGTAGGCTTCATCCCAGAAATGCAGGGCTGGTATAACATACAAAAAACTGTAAATGTTATCAATCATATAAACAAACGAAAGGAACAAAACCACATGAACATATCCTTAGATGCGGAAAAAGCCTTTGACAAAATCCAACACTCCTTTATGATTAAAGCCCTGGAGAGATCAGGGATACAGGGAGAATACCTAAATATAATAAAGGTGATTTACAAGAAGCCGACAGCCAGTATCAAACTTAATGGAGAAAAACTCAAAACAATCCCACTAAAGTCAGGAACTATACAAGGATGTCCTCTCTCCCCTTATCTATTCAATATAGTTCTCGAAGTTTTAGCTAAAGCAATAAGGGAACGAAAAGAGATTAAGGGGATACAAATTGGAAAAGAAGAAGTGAAGCTATCTCTATTGGCAGATGATATGATTGTATACATAAGTGACCCACAAAATTCTTCCAAGGAACTGCTACAGCTGATAAATACCTTTAGCAATGTAGAAGGATACAAGATTAACTCAAGTTAGTAGCCCTTCTATACACTAAAGATAGAAGAGCTGAAAAAGAAATAAGGGAAACATTACCCTTCATAATAGCTGCAAATAGTATTAAATACCTTGGAGTAACTATAACCAAAGAAGTAACAGACCTATTTGACAAAAATTTTAAATCACTGAAGAAAGAAATGAAGAGGATATCAGAAAATGGAAAGCTCTACCATGTTCCTGGATAGGTAGGATCAACATAGTAAAAATGGCAATTCTACCAAAGGCTATCTACAGATTCAATGCACTGCCCATCAAAATCCCAACAAAATATTTCTTGGACCTTGAAAGAACAACACTCAATTTCATTTGGAATAATAGGAAAGCCAGGATTGCCAAAACAATTTTACTCAACAAAAGAACCTCAGGCGGTATCACCATCCCTGACTTCAAGTTATACTATAGAGCTACAGTAATAAAAAACAGCCTGGTACTGGCATAAAAACAGACTTGTAGATCAATGGAATAGAATTGAGGATCAAGACATTAACCCAAAAGCCTATGAACACCTGATCTTTGACAAAGAGGCCCAAAACATTCAATGGAAAAAAGATAGTATATTTAACAAATGGTGTTGGCATAGCTGGATGGAAATGTGCAGAAAAATGCAAATAGATCCGAGCCTGTCACCCTGCATAAAGCTCAGATCCAAGTGGATCAAAGACCTCAACATAAATCCAAACACTTTGAACTTGATTGAAAAGAAAGTGTGAAATACACTTCTACAAATTGGCACAGGTGACCACTTCCTAAATATAAAACCAGTGGCACAGACACTAAGACCAACAATCAATTAAGTGGGATCTTCTGAAGCTAGGAAGCTTTTCTAAAGCCAAGGACATAGTCAATAGGACAAAACGCCAGCCTACAGAATGGGAAAAGATTTTCACCAACCCTACAAGTGATAGAGGACTGATCTCTAAGATATATAAAGAGCTCAAGAATCTAGAGCCCAAAACCTTTAATAACCCAATCAAAAAATGGGGTTCAGATCTAAAAAGGCAATTCTCAGCAGAGGAATTACGAATGGCTGAAAGGCACTTGAAAAAGTGCTCATCATCTTTAGCCATCAGAGAAATGCAAATCAAAACAACTTTGAGATACCACCTAACACCTGTTAGATTGGCTAAGATAAAAGGCACAGATGACAGCCTCTGTTGGAGAGGATGTGGATCAAAGGGAACACTTCTCCATTGTTGGTGGGAGTGTAAGCTTGTTCAGCCAATTTTCTGAGAAACCGTACGGCGGTTTCTCAGAAAATTGAGAATCAATCTCCCCAAGGACCCAGCAATACCACTTCTGGGAGTATACCCTAAAGAGGCACATTCATACTCCAAAGGTATTAGCTCAACTATGTTCATAGCAACATTATTTGTAATAGCAAGAACCTGGAAACAACCTATATGTCCCTCAACTGAAGAATGGATTAACAAACTGTGGTACATCTACACAATGGAATACTACTCAGCAGTAAGAAAAAATGATATCCTAAAATTTGCAGGCAAATGGATGGATTTGGAGAATATCATCCTGAGTGAGGTATCACAAACTCAGAAAGATAAGCAGGGGATGTACTCACTCTCTAGTGGTCTCTAAACAAACAAACAAGAAAACAGTAATGCATGCCCAAGCTGGAAACCACAACCACTGAACAGCTTGGGATCAGAAACACCCTAGACTGACCCTTCGGATCCCACTCCACGTAGAGGAACACCTGACTCACTCTTGAGGGATGGGGGATAAAACTGGATTTGCCAGGAGTGGAGACTGAACTAAGCATTATTGGATCAGTGGGACCATGGGACTGTCTGCTGCCTGCCCAGGGAGGGGATGGGGAGTTGTGGAGAAGAAAAAATGACCTGATGTGGTGGGAGGGGGAAGGGTCCTTGAATAAGGATATACAGGGATAGAAAAAAAATTCAGAAGGAAATCTGAACACAAAGTAATTTTATGTATAGCAAATTATTTGCATTATCACCCTTGATAAGTCATGCTTATGATCTTTATTTTCTTTATAGTTATTGTTAACTTATCAGCATTTTAAATTCAATTTACTGTTTTTCTTGATAAATGCAAAATAAATAAAGAAAAAAATTGGAAAAGAAAAAAAAAAGAAAAGAATTGTGTGAAAACTTTCATAATAAAGTTATAATATTTAGGGAACTAATGCATTTAAATTTAGTATTAAATTTAACACTTACATATTATGCAATTTTCCAAGTATCAAAGAACACTATATTTCATATATAAGTACATTGTTGTGTTTTATCCATTGATTTAAAAATAAATTTAAATAAAAGGTATTAAATAATTAGTGAAAATATATACATACTATCACAGGGGGTGTTTTTAGATAAGATGTTCTGTAGTTCAGACTGGCTTCAAACTCAATAGTTAACATAGAGTGACCTTGAACTTCTGATGAAACCAGAGCATGCCAGCCAAGCACTCTATTGATACCTGAACCCAGCCCCCAAGCTATAAAAATCACAATTTTAGTTTTGGTTCTTTTCTTTCCTGAATGTTTTTGTGATTCTTTCTCATATACTCACATCTCTAATCAATAAAAATATACAAAATGTCTGAGTTATGTTTTCTAGATTTGAATACTTATTACCCAGATTTAATATTGGGTTTTTTTCCATGGATATCTAGGCCTATCTTCATTTATAGCTCTGTCTTTGGGGTGGTACTTATTTTCTCTTTTAAGTTTTTATTTATATTTATTTTTTTCATGTGTGTGTGTACATATATGTGTACCTGTGTGTATGTGTATGTGTTTGCATATGCTATGGTACTCATATGAAGACCAGAGAACAACATTCAAGTGCAGTTTCTCTAGTTCTACTATGAATTTGGAGATCAAATGCAGGGCAAAACATTTACACATGGTACATGATTTTACCCCCTGAGTCATCTGACTGGCCCATTACCTCTATTTGTAGTAGGATTATGCTATGTTGTAAATATGTCCTGCCTACTAGTTCAATAAAAACTGATTGGCCAGAAAGCAGACAGGAAGTGTGGGCAGGGCTACCAGGCTAAGTACAGGAAGAACAGAGACAGAGGCTACAGAGATGAAATGGTGATATGACAATGAGACGGCAGTAGATTCAGAGGAAAGAAACTGAAATGCTGCTCTGAGAAAAGGTATTGAGCCACATGACTGATCAAGATGAGTTGAGTTTAGATAAAAGAGTTAGCAAATTATTTGCCTGTGCCCTAGGTTGATCAGCATGAAAATAATACAAGTGTCTGTGTGATTATTTGAGGTTAAGTGGGCCTGACAGTGAGACTAAACCTCTGGTCCAGGCCAGAACCTATTACAACATCTATTATTGACTGACATACTTGTTTCTTTAAAAAAAAAAATTAACACTACTTCATTAAATGTGTTGCAACTAAGTAATGCATAAGATATAATTTTATGTTTATCTATCAGTATTCATATGTAAATGTCGAATATTTCAAATTTGTTTTTCTGTAATTCACGTATCAACACATACACATACACCCAAAATATGCTGACTGAACTAAAAGAATGGAAACTCAGAGGAAGAAGTAGTAGGAAAGAGGGACTGTAAAGAATGTCTTTCCACTGAAAAGGTAGGTCATTAGGTTAAAATTGCTTAGTCTGGATTCAGCTTAATATATCATTTTATAAAATTCAGAGTTGTCAGAAATGAAAGTAATTATGCTTTCCATGAGTTTACCCTATTATCAAGGTGTCCATGTACAAGAATATGTGAGTATTTGATGAAGATGTTATAATAGGGTTCCGATGAGTGTGGACCAATCACTTCTCAGGTTTTTCTTCCCACTCACATCCTATTGCATAATTTAGTTTATCAGGAAGTGTGGCAAACAGTGCCACAAAACTATTTATAATTCAAATAAACCCCTACTGTAATAAACGCCATAGGAAATCAAGAATGCTGCATTGAAATATAATTGTGTTGAAATTAATAGTTTGCTTAAAACCACACTCCTAGTCAGCAGGAATTGAGGAATAAACAGAAATGAGACAATCTTTCTCTATCACCTATTAATAAATCCAAAGATGTAAGTAGAGAGGAAATGCAGCACACAGTATCTGTCCGTGAGTTTTCAAGTCTTGGGCATAGTTCTCACTTCTTACATGTCTTTATACTCAAAGTTGATGACTACAGTGTTTGCGGTGTCGAGGAAACCCCAAAGCACAAGTGATACTTGAAGCATGGCACATATATTGTATAGTCTACCTGAAAATGCCCAGTTTTTTCACCTCTGCGCCCAGACTCTGTCTCAGGCCAAGGTAATTTACCTCTTTCTTCACATCAGTCACTCACTTCCTCTCTCAGCAACTGAACTAGCTGTCTGGAGGACAGATTTCTCCCCTTCTGTTAGCATCCCCAGAAAAGATTAACTTCGTAACTATGCTAGTTGTCCTAGTGATCTGTGTCTCATTGCAGAAAACAAGCCTTTTAAAAATAGCTTAGCTGATATATTCTATTCCCCTGAGTTGTTTTGTTTTGTTTGTCCTGACATACCATGATTTCTGGTGCTAAGGTGACTGCCAGAGTCCTTACATAGGACTCTCAACTTGGGCAGATCTCAACAACTACTCTTTGATTCTTAATCTCAAGTTCCCATCTCCCCCTTTCCCTGTAAATGAGCATCTAACATCTCTATTTCTTAAAGCTCTATGGCTAATTAGCACATGCAAACACACCTCACAGAGATGTTATACTGGAAACCTTAGGGGTTCTTCCATGTCACCATTACACGAGGCCATCTCATAACAAAACACAAAACTTCAGCTCTATCTCAGGCAAACAATGTAAGCTCTAACTATAAAAGGAGTGAAATTAATTGATTGGGAAATAATGTAGCTCAATATACAGCTAAAGAAAATTAAACTAGCAAGACAATCCAAATAATGATCCAATTGCTTCATTTGTTTGTAATTTCTCCTCTATTATAAATGGTAGTCCCAGAATTTGTAGCCTCAAGTGACATTGCTTTCATTTGGGGACACAAATGAGGTGTATGCTTTATCTGATTGACTAGGAACTGATTTACTTATTTGGAAGATACATGAATTTAGGACAAATGAAGAAGCAGGCCTGATGAAAGCCCAGGGAGAACCAAACCAGTGGATTTGATCTCTCATTCTGAGGTGACTGATGTTTACATTTTTGGAATTCTCACTATTGAATCCATATGAATTTTGAAGATAGAAATAGGTTTATTGTTATTTTGTTGGCTTGGGGTTATTTTTTTGTCTGTTTTCTAGACTAAGACAGGAGCTCAAGACCGGAGCCCCCTGTATAGGTCAGACTGGCTTCCTATTTGCAATTTTCCTGCTTCAGCCTCCACAGCTCTCGGGTTACAGGCACATGCCATTATGCTAAACCAGAAACTAATTTCCATGCGAGTTTATGCCCCAAGCACTCAGCACCATGTCAAACACACAGAAAACACTAGAAATAGAGGTTTTTTGAATGAAGGCATATAACGTTTTCTTTGGTACTTTAAAAACAATTACATTTTACTGCCACCACGTATAGTACAGAGGGTAAAGGGTGGCTAAAAAGATGACTCAGTTAGGACACTGTTGTTCTTCTTACAGGCGGCCTAAGATCAGCTTCCAGAATCCACATACTTACTCACACTGTCTAAAACTACAATTCCACTATACCCAATGCCTGCTTCTGACCTGGCCCCACACATTCTTGCACACAGGTACACAAAGACACACATAAGATAAATAAATACAGCTATTAAAAAAGAAAGCCTTCCTAGATCTTTGTAAGGCCAGCCTGGACTCCATGAGACTCTTTCATAAAAGCCAATTAATTAATGAATTAACTTGAAATTAAAAAGTTGCTTAGCACATATTTTGTTGTCAGGCTTTATTCTAGGCCCTAAAAATTGAACACATAAAACAAAATCCTTGTCCAGGTGTGGTACTAAATCTGAATGCTAGCATTTGGAAGTCGGAGGCAGAATTATCACAAGTTTGCTGTCAGCCTGAAATATAGCAAGACCTGTATTAGAAAAACAAGAATAAAACAATATCCTTCCTATTGTGTAAATTATACTTAGTTATGAAATGAAAAAAGTATCAGATGTATTAAAACGTAGGAGGTAGCGTTAGCAACAGATAACTGAAGCTCTAAAGCTGCTAGAGGAACAGAGAAAGTGAAGCGTGCTATTTTAGGGAGGAAAGTGGCATCTGCATAGAGATCTAAATGTAGTGGGAGAACAGGTCCTGTAAATATTTGAGTAGAGAGCATTCGGAAAGAAAGAGCAACAAATGTGAAGGCTTTGAGACTCGAGTAAGCATGGTGTGTTTGAAGAGTAGCAGCCGAATCATATGAGGGAGAACAACAGGAATTAAATCAGCATGTCAGCCAGGCTTAGATCACATGGCACCCCAGGCCCCTACTCTGAATCGCATTTAGTTCAAAGTAAGATATTTGAATCAGAGAGTGAAATGTGATTTAGACTTCTAAACAAACATTCTGGTGGCTATGAGAATATACTGGGTGAGTGGGTGGCTGTGGGTTTAGGCTGGACGGAAGGAAAGAAAGGTCATTGGGAAACTATCAGAGTCATACTGATGATTTTGATGAAACTGGCTATGACTGAAGAGTTAGGGGATGATGACAAAAAAATATTAAGAAGATTTCTTTTAAGTATATCTAGTAGAAAAATGGCATACAGATTTTTAGAGAGGGAAATGGGGAAGATAGGAAAGTGGAAGCGATGCCTCAAAGGATAAGAAGCTTGCTTTGAGAATGTGAAGACTGAAGTCTGCATCCCCAGGATCCACATGAAAGTCAAGCAGGTTAACAGGCATCTGCAATCCCAGTGCCCAGGTAGTAGAGCCAGGTGGTCTCCTGGCCCGCTAGCTCTCCAGAATAAGCCAGATTTGGTGAAGGCCAGTTTCAGCAATGAGAGACCCTCAACAATGTGGGGATAATCAAGAGGGACACCCAGCGTCAGTTTCAGGCTGTACACAGGTACACACATGTACACACAGGTACATGTGCACTTGCACACTCATATACATTCACACACGTTTAAAACACACATGAACATGCATGCACACCCACATGCACACATGCAGGAAGTAGGGAGAACAGCAAAATTCCACGAGTAGGGCAGAAGCAGTAGAGTGAGCCCAGGGCCACTAATTACGTGGGAGCATGGTAAAGTGGTGAACCTGAAAAGAAAGGCCATGAACTCACTTTTGAATGTATCCTGACGGTGAGAAAGTCAAGTAGGTATATGAATAAATGGGTCTGGAATCAGTCAAAGAATGACGTCTCCAATGAACCATCATTGTGTGCCATTGTGTGTCTCTGAAGCTAGGTCAAGACAGTACTTTGGGGATTCCTTACATAAAAGGTCCAGAAAGTCATAACTGAGAATTGACCGTTGGGTTTGGCTATGTAGAATTTCATTAATTGATTAATCGAAACAATATAAACAAAATTAAATCAAGCTTGGGCATGAGGCATGGAAGAGGAATAATACCACTGGGCCATACCCATAGCACAAACAATTATGATAAACCTTAATAAATAACAGAAAAAAATGTTCAGCATTACAATCTGAACCTGAGAGTCCCCCACACACACAGAGAGATTCAGATTCTGAAACATGAGTCTCTGGCCTCTGACTTTAGTCCTTTTGGAACTGTGAGGAGCCCTTGGGAGGCTGAACTGGTCTGGCAGAAACAGATCACTAAATAAAGGTCGAGTTTTAAAGATGATGCCTCTTGCTGGTCCAACCACAATCTGTTCCCTGACTGCACTAGGAGAACATCTTGTTCTGTTCCGTTGCAGTCATGATTGCAGCCATATTCTCCATGGACAAAACCCCTCACCAGACCCTCCCACTCTAATGGAATGAAATCCTATGACACCATAAGCTCAAATGAACCATTTCTCCTGTAAGCTGTTTCTGGTAGAGATTTTGTGGCGGTGATAATAAAAAGAGCTAATATACTTAATCTGGTTATGTATGACTTGGCCCCAAGCCTGGACTCTTCCCTCATCTTTATAGGACCAGATTCTAATAGTCAGTAATTTCCCAAAATTATCACCCAAGGCAGCTGGACCATGGAGTGACAGTATATTTTATTATTTGTAAAGAAAATTCTGAAGAATAAAACTGAAGTACCAGGCATAAGATGAAGGCAAACCGTGCAGGGCAATGCTGGACTTTGGTTCCTTGATGAGTCTTAAGTCATGGAAAGAAAATTACTTGAAAGTGACACAGCTTCCAGGGAGATGCATATCTTAATTAGGTTTATACTGTTATAATGAAGACTAGTAACAAAAAGTAACTTGGGAAAGAAAAGGTTATATGGCATCCATGTCCCCATCACAGTGCAAAACTATGGGAAAACAAAGCAAAAACCCAGGCAGTGCAGGAACCTGGGGGCAGGACTTATGAGGAGGCCATGGAGGGGTGCTGCTTCCTGGATTGCTCCCCATGACGTCCTCAGTCTGCTTTCTTAGAACCCAGGATGGCCTGCCAAGGCTAGTCCTGCCCACAGTAGAAGATCTACATATAAACAAGGTAGGCAGGGTTATTTGAGTTTCCTTCACCATGACATATGTTATAAAATACTTTTTCTGCCTCAGGATCTTGGCAGTTGTTGAATCCTCACCCCATCTTCCCCCCAACATCCCCCCAACACTGAGACATCTGTTAGATCTCAGCTTCAGCACCATTCCTAGGAAAGCAGCTCACCACACCCATCCAAACAGCAGATGCAAGAACTTTCGAATGACATTTTTCTCATCCTTGCTGCCCGTGGTAACTCATCTTGGTTGTCAGCTGAACTGCAACTAGAATCATCTAAAACCCAAGCAGCTGGGCTCACCTATGAGGGATTTCCTTCACTGGATCATTTGCAGTGGGAAGACCTTCCCTAAATCAGGGCCACACCTTCTGGTGGAAGCCTCCATAAAAATAATCTGCAAGAAAGATGTGTTTGTTTTTTTTTCCTGATACCCCAATCTTGCTGTCAAGTTCATCTATGCTTCTGCTGAGGTGTTCCTCCAAGAGCAATAGAAACTACTTCTTCAGGATTCCAACATAGATTGAAGACCAGCTGAGGCATCTAGCTTCTCAGAGTGAACAACTATCAGATTCTTGACCTGGACTATCCAGACCACAGCATATAAGTGAAGTTAATAAATACTCTTTAATGTCTATATAAATTCATTCTATCAGTGTTTGTTCCTCTAGAGAACCCGACTAATAAACTATGCTTCTCCTTCCTCTTGCTCGGCTGAAGATTTTCCCAGTTGTCCAAAACACTTGACATCATGTTTTCTTATTCTTTCAGTTTCTATATTAAATTACCAGGAAATTCTATTGGTTCCATCTTGAAAGTGTGACCAGAGTCTCTCTACCTTTCAATGCTATTTTGAAAAATACTTTATGGGTATTAGTGTTTTGTTAGATGGACACAGTGCCTTCAGAAACCAAAAGAAGGTGTCAGGACCCCCTGGAACTTCAGTTAGAGGTGACTATGAGTCCCCGTATGGGTGCTGACAATGGAACCAACCAGGTCCCCTGCAAGAGCACAAGTAAATGCTCTTAACCAATGAACCATCCCTCCAACCCTATTTATCACGTCATTATCCTGGAATGAATGCGAGCTCTGCCCTTGGTGTCTACCCCTAGCAGCTGCTTCATGAGAAGCCAGATCAACCCTTTGGGAAAACAAAATCAGAAAAGCCCATGATGCACAGGCAGGCTCACATGGGACACAAACTGGAAACACATGGCCTATTGTGAGCTGTCCTGCTTCCCCTTAATTCTCATTGTCCAGCTATTGTGATGCTGCAAATGTTAGCCTGCTCTATGGGGCTTTGATACACTGAGTTCTTTAAAGTACAGGAGATTGGAAGCAGAAGCAGCTTCAGGAACACACTGTCTCTAACCTTCTGCCCTCTTCTTTCCTAGCCCACTTTCTCCCATGAGGCAACTCATAGAAACTGGAATTCCTCTTTCTCAAGGCATATTATAAAAACTAAAGCCTCTTTCTTCAAAGTCAGCCCTATACAATCTGAAAAGGTCACTCTCTTCTCTCTATTGGAAACCTTCATTCTAAATCTCCCTGTTCTCACATGAGAGAGAGAGAGAGAGAGAGAGAGAGAGAGAGAGAGAGAGAGAGAGAGAGAGAACTAAAGAGACAAACGCACATGGCTCTAAGTAGCCATTCCTTGCTCTGCTCACTGTCCTGAACTGTTACCATCAGATTAAACTCCTTTTTCTAATCACACTTCTACTTTGATTCTTTATCAAATCTACCTGTAAGACTAGACAGCTTTCCCTGAGTCTCCAGCTGTTTATTCCTCCAGGCCTCTGTGTCAGATAAAACTTGAATTTTATAAGATTGTGTTTTGTCATGGTTAGCCCATCTGAGTGGGTTGTTAGGGCTGTTGACCAAGGTGCTGATGATGGGTGAAGAGAGTCCCAGGACTTCTATCTGAGAATCAGGCTGATGAATAAGGTCCAGCACCAAGTCTGGTTTTGCACATCTGGAATTTAGCATTCAGGTTGAGGCAGGAGAATAACAGGTTGTAAGGCCTTATCTCAATAAAACAAGAACTGTGTATGCAACTCCGTGCCTTTCTAAACATACAGGAAACCCTAGGTGCAATCTCCAGAAGTTCAAAAGAAGAAAGGAGAAATCAAATAAGGTTAAAAACAACAAGGCTTTTGACAATTCAATCAATTCAATCTTGATTTTATTCTTGACACTCAGACTTCATCGTAATTAAAATTCTTCATGCCGCTCACAATTGTTTGGCACCAGATAAACTTTGTATATTTGTTGAATGACTGAAAGATGCAACCTCAGATAACATTATAAATACAGAGGCAAAAACCAATGGGGAAAACAAAGTAGGTTGATAGTGAATTTTTACTTTTATTCCTTTAAAATCAAAACATACTTAGTAGGAAATTTAAAAAATGGTATTTGCCAAAAGATCATTGAAGGGTACGGTCTCATTATCTTCCAGGACAGTGACCCAATCAAAACAGAAAGGTATTCTGAGCTTTGAAGAGTTGTTCTGTGCATTCAGGCAGAATTATAAATTGCCTGGTTTTCCATATATCTTCATAATTAGCAGAATAATTATTGATCAGCAGAAAGCACATACTCTCTGGAGGCATGATTTGTGCAAGTGCTTGGCTTTTTAAGAGCCTAAATCATAGCCATCAGTATTTAAAAATAAATTGATAGTAAATGTGGTTAAATAATCCACCTATTCTATTTAAAGGGATACATCTTTTTCATATGTCATTTATTTAGGAGAGAATATAAAGGTATAGCAATGTTAGAATAGAAACAAACTGGACTTTATTTTTCCAGTGTTATCCTTGGTTTTAATTTACCCAGACTTAGAGATGACGGTGTAAGTTTTAAAATATTTTTCAACTTTATTTGCCAATGACAGGTACTAAGAATAGTCTAGATCAGTGGTTTTCAACCTTCCTAATGATGCTACACTTAAATACAGTTCCTCATTTTGTAGTGACCCCCAACCATAAAATTATTTCATTGTTACTTCATAACTATAATTTTGGTAATGTAAATATCTGATACATAGGATATCTAATAGGCAACCCCTGTAAAAGGGTCATTTGAACCCTCAGAGGGGTTGCAATCCACAGGTTGAGAATTATTAGTTTGGACAGGTCACTGATCTCTAAATGTAGAGCCTAGAATGAATAGATGCCAATTCTGGGCTCTTTCTCTCTTGGTTTCTCAGGCTTTCCAGCTTCACCCGGTGCCACAGTGTGCTGTCACCTATCACCATTAGGGTGTGCATATCAAGCTCCATGGGGAAACATTTTCTCCTGCCCAATGGGAGGTTCAGGGTAAGTGGGATAGGAAGGAAAGGCAAAGGTTTGAGCAGCGCAAAGACAACACAGACTCTATTCAGGAGAATGCTTTGCAGGAGAGCACTAATGTCTAAGAACCACAGAGTGTGCTGTCCTGTTGTGGGTTCTGGTGACCACGATGTCTCCCCGTTCTTCTTTGCCCAGATAGTTTTAGGCTATTGTAGTACTTGACACTCTCCTGTCTCTCTGGGTTCTACAGTTGTGGGCGTGATATCAGCCTGTGTGTGATGATAATATCTCCAAGGTCAGTAGTTATCACCATTGGCTATCTCTGAGATGCTTCACTGTCTGCTGTCCGGTGCTGCCTTTGTGGCATTTCATTCCTGCGTAATCAATTCCTATACTCATTTTCTCTGCACAACACATTGACTCCTTGAAGGGAAGAACCTCACTTTCTAAGTCAGTGCCAAGTGTGGACTCAGTAACCAATGCAAGTGTGAATGAATGGATGGGAGAAGCATGAATTTGTTCTAACCTTTATCAACACCAGTGATGTGAAAAGATTATTAGAACTGTTACCCTCTGAACTCTCTCTTGTGTCCCTGATCTGGTAGATGTGGTAGGAAACTCCAAATGTTTCATTTACAATAGGTCCCAGGAAACAGAGATGCCTTTAGTTCAGAAGCACACTTAGAAAGCCACGGCTGTCCTGAGAAGTTTCACACAGGAGTCAATGCAAATGTCTACCCTGAAGCTACTCATCAACACCAAGGAATGCAAACAAATTCCTGGGAAAATAGCTTAAAATGAGCAAAGATGTATTTGGTACACAATTTTGGAAGTTTCTGTTCATAGTTCTTGAACCCATTTTTTTCTGGGCACACGGCAAGGCAGAACTCATCTCAGGGAACATGCTGGGAAGGGAAGGAGTCTGTCTCAGGACAGATGGGAAGTACCAAGAGTGAGCAAACTTCAAGGGGTAGGGGAAGAAATCACAGCTAGGAAAGATCAAAATGACACCCTCAGTTCCCTATTTCCCAAATCTCCAGAACCTTCCAAAACAGTGTCATCATCTAGAGATTTGGACTTAAATAAATTGGCTATGGGGAGATCATACATCCAATTCACAATGTATACATACTACATGTTTTACATGAAGCCAAGAAAGCAGTAACAGTTTTCTAAATGTTTACCAGGAATAATTGTTACTAAGCAATCGAGTCATTAATTAGTCATTAATGTATATGTATGTACATATATATTATTTACTCCTTTTTAAAGCTGAACAAAGAATAATCACAAAACATATTACCAAACTGAAGATGTAGGTTTTTTCTATTTTATAAAATTGTCAAAAATGGAAGTTCTACAAAATAGAAATTTACCAGCTTTCATTTTAAACAAATGTGTGCAAAGAAAGGATTGTCCCTTAAACACAAATGTAATTTAATTTGACTATCAATAATTTTTCCTCTGAGATAAATAATCTCAAGGAAGACAAAAGAAAAAGTCGAGTGTGGTGATCCACACTGGTTATCTTAGACTTTGGAAGATGGAAACAGGAAGATAAGAAGTTCAAGGCCAGCCTTGGCTACTTAGTGAATAAGAGGCCAACGTGGGCTAAATGAGACACTGGCTTTAAAAAAGCTATACACACCCCCAATCTTGTAGAATATTATTTTAAGATGTGGTACACTTGTTTATGCTGTGGAATATTTGTTTAATGATGCAAAGATGTGCTGGATTCCTTTATGTTGCATTTGTTTAACTCTGTGAAGCTGTGTGACTTTGCCTAACACACCTGATGGTCTAATAAAGAGCTGAGTAACCAGTACTCAGACAAAAGAAAGGATAAGTGGCGCTGACAGGCAGAGAAAATACATAGAAAGAGAAATGTGGCAAAAAATAAAAAAAGAAAGAAAGAGCAAGAGAACAAGGAGAGAAGGACACTGGGAGTCAGACACCCAGCTACCTACAGAGTAAAAGTGGAAGTAAGATATACAAGTAAGAAAGTTTTAAGGCAAGAGGCAAAAGGTAGGTGAGGACAATTTAAAGTTAAGAAAAGCTGGCAAGAAACAAGCCAAGCTAAAGCTGGGCATTCATAAAAATGAAGCAGCTTCATGTGTGATTTATTTGAGAGTTGGGAGATGGCCCTCCAAAAAAAACAAAAACAGCCAACAACATTTTGGCAGTCCAACATGGGACATGAGTAAAAGAAAATCCAGCACCACCTAAACTTGGTATATTTTATGTCTAGCATTTGGTGTACAGTTTATCAGGATGATGTGGTTATGTGAATGCTGTCTCCACATTGGCTAGAAGAACAGAATCTATGGCTGGGCATTGTGAAACACAGCCTGAATAAAGCACTTAGAAAGCAGAAGCACATAGATCTCTGTGAGTCTGAGGCCAGCCTGACTTACATAGCACAAGAACCTGTGTTCTGTACTACATCACTAATATCCAACACTAAACCTGGTGTACAGTGGGAACTCAGTATCTGGTGATTAAATGAAAAAAATCACTAAATCATTATAAACTGATTTGATTTTGAACATACCTCAGTTTCAAAAAACTTTATTTCTTATTAGTTTACCATAGCTCACATATTTTCTCTACCCACAGTTCTACCAAGTGTTTTCAGGAGAATCTAATACCTTGGAAAGTTGCACTAGGTGGCAAGGCTCTAGTTAACAGTAGGAACAGCGTGCAGCTATTGAATAGACTGTGGCTCTGACAGCTTAAGGAAATTTCTAATCATCTGTGTCCTCACAGTTGATTAAGAACCAGTTGCAGGGAGCTGGCTCTATGGTGGACTGCTTCCTTCCTCCAGAGAACCTGAGTGGGTCTCAGCATCCCCATCAAATGGTTCAGAACAGACTAATTTTTAATATAAAATCTAAGAATCATCATATTTTTTTCCTTCACTTTCCCACCCCCCCCCAACAAGCCAAGGGCAGTTCTATGGACTCTGTTATGAAAACATTATCTCAAATGTGATATTTATAATTTGTTACATAGTGCTAACCTTAGCCTAAATTCTGGTCTCCTCTGACCTAACTATAATTCCTGCTTCCACTATTGCCTTGTTTTCATGTAGCCAAGGCTGGCCTTGGATCCCTTGGCCTCCTGCATCTACCTTCCAAATGCTGGTGTTACTGTATGGCACCAACATGGCAGGCATGGAAACAGAGAAAGAAGAAGAAGAAAAGGAAAAAAAGGAAGAAAGAAGAAGACAATAACAGCAAAAGAAAACAGAACTGTGAAATTTAAAAGATCACATGGTTTTTCTGTAATTCTAAAATAAAACCAAAATTCTGTGCCCTAGACAATCTGAGCCTCCCTTCTCTGTCTTTTTGTCCTTTCCACAGCACTGTGCTCCAGTGTGCACGGTAGTGCCTTGTCTACTGCTGTATCACGGTCTTCTATAGCTCAGGTTCCCTGACAGCATTTACCGACTGAATGAAATATCAAATACAAACTGGGATTCAATCCAACTTAACAATAGAAGAAATTTACCTCACCAGCTTCCCTTTTTCTGTGCTAAATTCCTCCTCAGGGGTTTCTTGCCCACACCACATGTACACATGTGCTTACATGCTCAATAAATTAGTATGTTGCTGTATTTCTTACGTCTTTTATGAATGAAAGAATGTTGTGCTATTATGCATTCCCAGTATGATATAAATGACTGACAATCACTTTGAGAGTTATAGTTTCAGGCTTATTCACATTTAAACAATGATCTCAGACTAATAAAGCTAACCTCCTAAAATGCAGTGTTTAATGACTACAGTACTACTGATAATTACAAATTATTGGAAGAAATCTAAATGCCCAGAAATAGTTATTGGTTAAATATGTGGTTTTCGGGACTGAGAGAGATGGCTCAGTGGTTAAGACTGTTCCCTGCTCTTCCAGAGGACCTGGCTTTGATTCCCAACACTTGCATTGGTAGCTCAAACCTGGATATAAAACCAGCTCACAGGCATCCAAGGCCCTCTACTGGCCTCTTTGGGGACACACACACACACACACACACACACACACACACACAAACATAAATGCATGTGCATCTACACATAGATTTTCCTGTCTTTCTTCCTCTACTACCACTTGTAAAATTTATATATGAGAAAAGCCTACTTACTTATTTAAATGTGTGGGTGTATATGTTTTGCTTGTGTGGACACAAGGGAATGGGCTCCAGGATGTCAATTCATGCACCAGGAACATCCTACTGAGGATCTTGCAGTAGTCTGATCCTACTGCAAGAGGCTCCACAAACTGCCCAATCCCATTTGACTGCCATCCACCTTTGGAGGGTTTAGTTTCTTTCCTTGAAGGTTCCTCAGGGATTATTTCAGAGTCAGTGAGTTCCCAATAGCTCAGGTGAGCCATCTCTTTGGGTCTCCTCCTCATGATCCTGTTCCCTTTGCTCATATGCTCATATACTCTCTCCTCTCCATCTCCCTCCCCCTGTCTCTCTCCCTCTCCCTCTCTCTCTCTCTCTGTCTCTCTCACTCTTTCTCTTCATCTGGACTGGGAGCTCATCCTAGTGCTTAGCTATGGATCTCTGCTTTTGCAATGAGTAAATAAATAGATACTTCAAATCAAGGGAGATTATCTTCCTTAGAATACATTGTCACTAACAACATAATTACACATGCATATATGTTCCCCAAACTCTTACAGTATATACCTATATCCCAACAAATGAATATCATGTATATATACTTGCACAGGTAAATGTAGTCCACTTATGTCTCAAATGCAATTTCCTTCTTTACCCCTGTTGTTTGCTGAAAGGTCTACAGGAAATGATATCTTGGCAGCAATGAAAAAGCTCAAGGCTCACAACTTGGTTTATAAACACCATTCTCCACAAAAAGAAATCATAGCTTCTCTGACAAATGATGAATACTGGACTGCGGGAAAAAAGCAAAGATTTGCTTAAAATTATTGAATTCAAATGTCATATATATTTAAGATTATGATTGCATCAATTTTACATTTTTTAATGTTGGCTATAGTTTTATGATTATATAGTACAATAAACTTTTGGAAGTAACTTTAGGTAGTTATTTGACACAGACAAACTGCTTCAAATGATTATATATATATATATATATATATATATGTAAGTGTATGTATATATGTATGTATGTATGTGAAGTATACATGTCTGGACAGCTTGGGTTTTTGTGGGTGGTTTTTTTTGTTTGTTTATTTTTCGTTTTGTTTTGTTTTTTGATAGAGTCTCATTTTGTAGTTCTTGGTTGGCCTGGAAATCACTGTGTAGACCAGTTTGACCTCAGGCTGAAAAACAGGAGGACCTTCTGTCTCAGCCTCCCTGGTGTTAAGATTAAAAGCAGCTTCATTCAAGTTTGTTTATAGTCTTAGCACTTAGGAATCAGAGACTGGTCATGAACTTGAGGCCAGCTTGTGCTACTATTCAGTGAGTTTCAATCTAACCTGGGCTAAAGAGTGAAACTCTGTTTCATATTAGAAAGAAAAAAAAAAAAAGAAAGAGATAAATGAAACCTGGCAAAACATTAGGTACCACTGACTCTGAAAGAGAGATCTGCATTTTTAATATCATTAACTATTCTGTGACTGAAGTTATTTCTGATAAAACAGCCTCAATATAAGCAGTGTTTTTAATTAACACTTCAAGCCTTATATGGTAAGACAGAATATTGATGGCTATGATTTGGGTACTGACAGACGGGAAGGATGCATTGATGGAATATTAATTCATTCATGTTCTCATTCCATTTACTGCTACATGGACACAACACTAAGCTGAAAAGTAGTAAATAAATTATAAGCTGAATTGAACACAATGATGAAAGAATAAGAGAGGGATTTGAATAGGATTCCAGAGGGTGCCCACTAATAAGGTCTTGCAGAATTGACCAAGACTGAGAAGATAAAATGAGTGTGTGTGTGTGTGGGGGGGGGTGCTTACACAGAACATTCTGGGAAGGAAGAATATGGTGACATTTTGGTATTTTTGACTTTCTGTAAAATAAAAAAAAAACCTGGCATTAGATTTTGCTAGTTACTTGATGTCACTGTCTCACCTTGGCGCATGTTCAGCCGCTAGCCCTTTCACAACTACCCAGCACAGTTCCTGACACTTTACCAGTCTTTTCTTTACATACCAGTATGGGTATACACACACACACACACACACACACACACACACACACACACACACACACACACACAGTGGGCTAGAAGCCCAGAGAAGGAAGCACATGCATGCTATGCCTACCATACCGAGGCAAAGGAAAGCCAACAGGAGTGAGCCACCACAGACCTTAAGGAATGAACTTAGAACAGTAACAAGAAACCCTTTTGTAAAGTTCTATAGGCCTCTTAAGGACTTTAACAAGTCAGTGGAGAAGTTGAATCTGAGAAAGAGACATGGTCTAAACTTTACTGTGACAAGATTATGGAAAACTGCAGGCAAACGTGAGTGGGAAGAAAGCAAGCAAAGACTGCAGAGCTAGCAGAAGCAGGGATGGTGGTGTCTAGCATCACCTGATAGCATCCTAGCAACAGAGCTAGTGAGAAGCAAGAAGAGCAGAGAGCTTTGGAGCTCACAGGCTAGGAGGAAAGAAAGCCTGTTCCAAATGAGTGATTCACCACAAGGATGCACCAGACTTTGATATAAGCAAAAGAAACTCCTTCATTTGTAGGAGGGAGTTTTAAGGAGTTAGCTTTTATGCGTAGGAAATTTACAATTAAAATGGAGAAATCAGCGGGTGCTATCAGAAGAGATGATGTCACATGGACCTGGGGAGGAGCCCATGGCCCAGAGGCCATACCAACCTCCCATGTCACAAATGTATACTCTGTTCTTATCTTCTCTAGCCTACAAAGTCCCTCCAATTCTGTAAAGACCATTTGAGATTGGAAACTTGTTCTGTGCATAATACAAAATGAGAAAGTTTAAAATGGAAGCCTCCCAACCCCCAGGAAACAACCTAATTTTATGAGGAAATGAGAAAGAAAATATTTGAGCTATTTTTACTTTTTTGCTCTCCAGACTGAATGAATATGCAAGGTATAAATATCAGATTGAACATTAGATTTTTAGTTGTCAACAGGATATTCTTTCTCTCTCTCTCTCTCTCTTTCTCTCTCTCTCCTTCTCTGTGGTAAGTCTACAGGTGGCAAAATATTTACACGTGGAACCAGGAGCACAGACACATCATAATGAAATTTTTGAATTCATGCTTTAAGGTACAATAATTCTATCCTCACTGTTAGCCTTAAAAAATAAATACATAATAAGTCCATGGCTCTTTGCTTTCCCAGCCAGAATAGCTTGCAAGATGATCTGCTATGGTGAGGGAGGAAAGGATGCCAAGTGTCTGGTGTGTGCGTGCACATTGCTTTTGCTCGTAATTAATAGCCCCTGTGCTTGCTAAGGTTTGGAAAGCAGCTCGAAGCCTACCCAGGTAATGCCTTCTGACAACGTTTTAAAGATCAGTTATGTCATATGGCTGCCTTTTCAGAGAAGAAAAAAAAAGAAGTCAAAACGCATAGCTGTGCCATATGGCATCTCTGAAGAAACAGCCGGATTGGACAGACAGTCACTGGAGAAGGTCCCACAGCACTTGGAAAAGAATGGGGTCCTGTTGCCAAAATGTGGCCTTTGTTAATCTCCTAACTATTATTGTGCAGAAACCAATTCATCTGTATTAATTATAAACAAATTTTAATTACTTCAGTAAAAGCCTATTATACTGATATCTGATGCCAAGGAAGCTGTTTTAACTCTTTCTAAGTCTCCAAAGCAAACTCGGGGTATTGGAACGTAGGTGTTTTCTGTGAGGTAGGAATTTCTCTAGCTGAGTGTAAAACATACAATTCTGACATTTAGTTTTCTACTTCTTTTAAGTGATCCCATGATGTTTTGCTTTTTTCAGAGGCTATCAAAAGACAGCTAATTCATGCAAGTTGTTAAACACAGATTACCCCTAATGTCTGAGAGTGGATAGCTGTATTTTATAGTCTTTTGCTTCAATTTTAAAGTTACAACAATAATAGAAAAGTGTTCTGCATTGCAAAATGATGATGCTCTGTAACACAAAACAACTCAATAAAAATATGACCCAACTTTGCTAAAACATTCATCACATAGTCATTTCTGATAGCTCTCTGTACAGCATACAAACACATGTATCCCATGCTTCAAAGCAGTGCATCCTCAGAAAACATGGAAACCCAAATCACTAGCAGGTTCTGTGGCAAGAGCTTGGCCAAGAAGCCTGGCTGGTCTTTCCCACACAGAAAGCATTCAGAGGACATGTGGTGGCTACAGTGTGTGCACCCATTAGGGTTGGAGGTGATCCAGCGGGAAGACTCATCTGTGAACAACGGCCATGATGGAACGGTCTTTGACTTCAGCATCACTAATGTGTACTTTTATTTTATTAGGCCAACCATCAAAAGTTTCTCTTCCTCCTGGAGAGCATCCCTTTTGGTATTCATACTATTTGGACTTGTAAAGTTAAACAGTTTTAAACAGACTGAACCACATCCTGTCTTTTCCTGTGTTAGGCTTTGAAGTGCCTCATGTAAACGTTACAGTACTTTTTTTTTCTAATGTTTAAGCGAGAAAATAATTTATTTTTGTAATCATAGAAAGCACTTCACTTTGTAAATTCTCATTGGTGAATGCAGAGAACATGGCTTTAAACGGTGTCATGAATATAATAGAGAAGCTGGCCAAGGATGTTTAAGATAATGATCATTTAGGTGAAGCCAATATTCTCAGAGTTTGGGTTCTTCATGAGTTTTTTCCACACTTCATTAGTATTAGTGCCTGTCACATCTATTGAAGTGTGATGTTCAACCAGAAGTCACATGTGGAATGTTAGATTTTGTATCTGAAGGCCTTTCCCAAAAGGCTTTGAAACTATCTCCTTGGCTCCTGAGATGAGACATGAGGGTGTAAACTAATGTAGCTTGTCTGAGGTTATAGAACCAGATACTTGAAAAGCAAGGGCATCTTCTGATGCCCCTCAATGAGGTGCTGTTCCCATGACACTGTGCTGTCTGCTTTCTGGTACAGAGACTACATTTACTTTGACCAATGGAAACTGTGAGTGACCAGAAACCAGAACTTGTATAGTAAGATAATTTCATATTTTGTTTTGTCAGTATTCTTTCAGCACCTACAGGGACCCCTTCCTTTCATGTGGTAAATGGTATTAACACGTGACTCCAAAGTGCCTGATTGTAGTAGAGGATCTCACAGAAAGTATGTAATAGGATCTCAGAAAGCAGAATGCAGGCTGTGTCCTGGAGCACATCAGCTTCTCATCAGGGCAGAGCTGCTTTGATTCTCCCCAAATTTGAAAAAGATGATCATTTCCATCTAAAATATACATATAATACCATATACAATAATGGACATAATTATTAAAATTGGCAGTTTTTGGAGACAGACAATTACAAACAAGTCAGATTCCAGAGAAAAAATGTACTCAGTCTGAAGGCCACGTTTTGTGTTATACCATGCAGCTGAACCCTGGCTGAAGCAGGGCCAATCCCTCACCTGCCAGCCCACATCATTCACTACACCAGTAATCATGGTTCCATCACATCTCCTGCTGTCTTATCAAAATTAGACTTATTTCTAAAAATAACTTTATTTTCACCATTTTACCTGTCTTAAGGGTGATTCAAAGGCATTATTTCTCTGGATCTTCTTTAGTTAGTTTGTTTGTTTGTTTGTTTTTGAGACAGGGTGTTGCTCCTGCCTCAGGCTCTGAGCTATGACTACAATTGTATAGCATCACACTCAGTTTTTCCTAATCTCTATAGCATTTCTACACAAGGACCACAGAAACAGTTCAGTCATAGAGTGCTTGTGCCACACACACACACACAGAGGTTTCTGTACCCAGTATCATATATACAGAGGCTGGTTGTACACATCAGCTCCCACCACCCTAGCTCTGGTGTTGTGAAGCAATTTTCACCCAAGTCAAAGCATTCTATGCTAGAAGGAGGTTCCTGAGACTGAAGAAGTAAACAGCCATATAAACCCCTGAAAGCTGAAATTTATAGGACTTACAAGGACCCTCCCTGATGCTACAGAAGTCGATAACCATTACTGAGGGGGTCAGCTCCAATCAGTGGCATGAGGAAGGGTCTCTGATATGTGAAACTGCTGGTAAGTTGTCAGAGAGCTCCAGAATTGTAGCTTTGGTAAGTTGTCAGGGAGGCTGGGTGCTCACTGCATTTAAATGGGTTCCTGCTCCTTTGTGTAGACTCTCACGCACGCTCTTCTTCTAAACTCCAATACTGCATTTCTTCTGGTTGGACTTCCATTCAATCATAATTTCAGCCTATTGTTTATTTTCTGTCTGGGTGAATTGATGTTGGTGTTTTATCTCCAGAGGAAAAGTCTCAAACAACACTCTGGAGGTAGAAGAAGATGAGAAAGTCAAGATCCTTTTGTGCTATGCTTAAGGAATTCAAGGCAAACCTGAACTACAGCAAATACTCTCAAATACAACAGCAATCCTACTGAGGTGATAGTGCTAAAATATGGACATGATACTCTAGATACCAAAACAATGAAAGTTCATTAATATCCACACATAGCCAATGAGCTGCTGTGCCTGAGAGGACCAGCTTTTTCAAAAGTGTCATGGGACCCATTTCTGAACCTTGGGAGCGACTATGAAGAGATAAGGATGAGGTGGCTTACACAGAGAGGCATAGGGAAAGGGAAGTATGCCAGTTACCTACATTGCTGTGGTGAAAAGAGAAAGAAAAGAAACAAAATAGATAGAAATAACTTGGGAAAAGAAAAGTTTATTTTGGCCCGTAAGGTCAGAGATATTTTCATCAGTCATGATGGACAAGGCTCAAATGGTGACAGAGAGAAGACCAAAAGACCAGCCTTAGTGACGTACTTTTGCCTAGAAGGCACCACTCCCTAAAGACTCTCTGGTCACAGTGGGCTGGGTACATAGCTCAGTAGTGTCATGCTTGTCCAACTTATGTGACACCCTTCCCTATAACCACGCCTTTTGCTTCTGTAAGTCTGCCTCCTGCTCTCCCCTATGCAATAAAAAGCCCCTGAACAAAGCCTCAGTGTGTCAGTTAGCTCCCCGAGTTGCTGCCGCCCGGAGGTACCTTCACCCCCCCAATAAACCTCATGCAATTTGCATCTGATATTCGTGGCTCAGTTTGGTCTCTGGGACTTGGGGTCTCCTTCTGAGGAAAGATCCTCATTTGGGGGTCTTTCAATCCTAAATGCAGTAAATAAATAAATAGCACAATGGCGTCACAGCAATGAGATGAATATTTAAAGCATGAACCTGTACTGGGAAGATCAAATTCAAACCATAGCACAGGTAATGCAGGGTGAGACACCAAGGAAATTATGAAATATACTTGTCTATAAACCTTTCTTTTCCTTTCATTGTCTATGCGGTGTTTCTGCATCTAAACGCTTTGTAAAGAAAAGGGGTTGATTTGGCTTATGATTCTAGTGAGAGAAAGCTCAAGAGGCATTGAGTCGGCATCTGCCAAGGGCAGCTCATTGATGTCTACATCACAGCATGATGAAGAAAAAAGAGATACAGCCAGAAAGAGAAGGAAACAAGAACATGAGGGAGCTTCCCCTTATCCTCTCTCACTGACTCAAGATTGAATCTGAATATGTGCATTATGTCAGCTCCATCCACAAAGCTTGTGTTCTTCGCAAGCCTCAACATGCAAGAGGTTGATCATGTAAAGAGAAAAGCTTTACATAGTTCTCACTTCTAAAGCCTTCAGTCCATGACAGCAAAGCCTCTTACTTAATGATCAGACAGATAAAAAGAAGAACAAAAAAACAGGGAGCCAAAGTCCCCTTCAAAGGCATGCATCCAACAACCTAAAGGCCTCCTGATAGGCTCCAGCACTTCTTGGTAGCCCCAGCCAGGAAATCAAACCATCACAACATGGACATTGAGAACAGACTTCAGACCCAAGCTACAGGACAGTGTTGCCCAGCTCACAAAGGCCCAGTAACTCTTAAGACCATCACACTGAGAGCCAAGCTTCCAGAACATAAATTTGGAGGAAGAAATTCAAACCATAGCACATTTCAGTTTCTATCTGAGTTAGGATCCAACTTAAAATGCACTTAGACACCTAGAAAGAAGCCATGAGAGGCCCCAAGGAATAATAGAAAATGGGGAATATACTGTGAAACACCAGAATAATGGTTTGCCTTTGTCTTTAGAAGTGGCATGATGCTTCTTTCACATTGTCCTGGTGTCATTTGCATGGTGGCCCTGTCTTCTGCACTATGATAGGCTGGCATCAGTGAGACTGTTACTAGACCATGACTATTGCTATCTGTGGAAAGGCAATCATACCACTCAGTTACCTGCAACAAGGTGGTATCTCTGTCTGGCTTTTCCTCTAAATGGTTGTTACAAAACCATGAGCTTGGCCCCTGAGCTTTGGCTTCCCGGAAAAGGGCATTAGTACTTCCTTCTGCATACATTTCCACCATTGCTATTGGTTGAGAGGTTGCAGCAGCGAAGAAGCCCTCATCAGAGCTGAGCTGATGCAGGCACCATGCTTTTAAACATTTAAAACTGTGAGGTAAATAACTTAACTTTTTATGAAAAAAAAAAGACAATTTTTATTTTAGGCTTAAAGACTATGTAACAATATTTACTTAATAGAGAAAATGTTTTCCAAGGGACTCCCAAGAGGGTCTCAGCAGCTCTAGGCAACTGGGTTTTAACCTTGCCATCACTGATATTTAGAGTTGGGTAGCTCTTTGTGACAGTCTGTCCTGTGCACTCTGAGAGGTTTGAACAGCATCCTTGGCCTCGTTTGGAACACAGATGCCAATACACATATCCCTTTCCAACTTTTGCAAACTGAAATGTCTCTGGACTTTGCCAACTAACCCTTGAGAGGCAGAATTCCCCCTACTCATTAACCATTGGCCGGGATCTATAACCCAGGAAAGGAATACATCTAACAGTGTGCTCACCACTCCACCTTTGCTGCTCCCACAGCATCCACCGAAGTTCTCCTTGTTCTCTTGCTCACATTGATACATAGTAATCAAGGATACTAACCATTTTTTTTCTCAGAGTTGCCATGGTGAACACATTTTTTTTTTTTTTTTGTAATTTCTGAGCCATCAACTATGCTTTAGTGTGTTTCATAGAAGAGACCAATAAGGCCAGAGGATGGCTGAAGAGAGCAAATAAAAACCAGCATGCTAAAATGTGTTAATTCTGTTTTTAGTAGTAAAATGGCCCATATTCTAAACAGAACCTTAAGGATGTGGGCACTGAAGGATGAGCTGGAAACACATAGAAGGTAATGTGAAGGAAGGCAGCGGTAACCTAGCCTTCCCAGAAAGAAGGAAAACTGAAGGCATGCGGGAAGAGAGATGATGGATAGAACTTTGGCCAACAGTAGGCATCTCAAATTCCATCCCTTAAAAAGACCCTGCACTAAGGAATATCCCTCCAATGCCAGAGCGAAAAGGTCCTGTTAATCAATTGACACCAAAATATGTCACAACCAAAAAAAAAATGTTTCTTTTGCTTTAACAATAATTTCAGGCTCATTTCCCATCTTCTACAGTTTCTGTGTGTGTGTCCCCCCCCCAGTTATCCTCCACACCCCTCTCCTTGGATCTGTCCCACATGGTGTCTTACAATTGGGCCTTGAAAAGTTGAGAGTTACAGCCAAAAGCAGCAAGAAAATGCCATAGAACTGGCAGTGTGTGTTGTGGAAGGAGCCAGAGCATCTGCTTCAGAGCAAGGCGATGAAACAGAGCCACGGGGAGAAGAAAGGCTATTAGGCCACCAGCCGCCAAGGGGGAAGAGCCACAGGAACCCAGATTAAAAGTCTGAAAAGCCTTGGAACTCAGAGTATAGGATCAGTGGAAAGTGGCAGTAAAGCCAGGGCTGGCATATGGAACCACTTGAGGGGGCTGGTAGTCAACCCAAGAAAATCCTACACAGAGCCTGATGTGAGAAAGGCCAGAAATGGTTGACACAGGGGTCCCAAAACACCCTCCTAAGAACTGTGGCATCAGGGTAGCAAAGGGCCCAAGTCAGCAGGATAGGCTGCAAAAGCTGTTACGGGTGCCAGATTCTGTAAAAGGCAGAATCTTCTCATGCCAAGTCATTTTCTGCGATATCCTCTGGATTCTCACAGTCATTTTTTTAGAGGATGGGCTGCCCCTCTATGGTCTGTATCTTTCCCTCTGTACTTAGACCCTCAATCCAAGCACACACACATAAGAAATGCTCACATAACTCACCAACCTTAGATGCAACATTTTTCCACAGGCTACACTTCACTCTCCTCATACGCTAATGGAAAGGAGTTATTACTTATTTGCTTGCTTTCTGCTTGGGATTTGCTAAAATACCTTTATTGAACTTGGAGAGAGATTGGCTGAGGTGGGAGAGACTCTAAAGCCTGCTGTTTTACACTCACCCTATATTCTATCCCACTGCCAAGTCTCTGCTGTTATAAATGGATGGAGTAGAAGAAATTTTCAGTTCCAAATTTGTAGGACAGCAAGTTCTCTATCTGCACCTGTTTGTATGTACAATGCTTTGCCTACATGGCCCTAACTTTCCAATGCTACAAAATGCAATAGACAGTTATTGGTGGACATAAGTACTCCCAGGATTCTCATGGTACCTCTTTTATACCTAAGCATTTCAGAAAACTTCCTGATTCTATAAGAATGCAGAAAGGCAGTAATAATGGCAGAACCCAGTACTGTCTTTGCTCTAAAATGATGATACTTATAGCAGATATGTTGCTGCCCTGTAGCTTAGTTAAACAGACCACAGACATCTGGGAATGGTGATGAATAAAGGGTGTGGTGTGTAATACCTGCCTGACTGTATGGAGGTAGTATCTATTTCAGGCAATATAATCTGTGTTTTGAGCAGAAGGAAAGGAGGCTATTTTGTCTTTTTCTTTCCCTTTGGTGGTGGATCTTTTTGTTGATTCTTACCAATTAGAAGAGACATAATTGAAGCTTCTTTTCCTTTTTACAGGTGCACTAAATGCCTGTAATGGGCATTTTAAAAGTGCTGATTTCTTCAATATTTAACTACCTGAATTGTCATAGTTGTATTTATAAATGTCAGGGTGGGCATCATGTTTTCCTTTCCTTTTATTAATAGACTCTGTATTACTTTAGGTGAATAGTGTCTCTTTGGATGTAGTCTCCAACTAGATACCTGCTCTCTGCCTTTCCTATAGTGGAGGGATAGACACCCCACCCAAGCTAGACCTGTTCATTCCCCAAGGCTGGTCTCTTGCCATGAATGAAATGCAAGTCAGGCATCATTGGTGCTTGCTCCCTAGGCCGCAGTGCTGTGCTGTGACTCTGAAGTCTTTTATGGAATCTGTATGTTGGCCAAGAGTAGTCAGTTTTTGATTATGGTTCTCCTGTCCTCTTTTTAACTATTCTCCTCCAGCCTATTTCTCAAAATAGACTTTATCTATCTTATTCCAACACACTGTACTGGTATCCTGTACAGCAAACCGATTACTAAAACTTTTTAGGGTATGTAGCTTCGTTGCCTAAGAAAAATCTGGTTAAAATAAAACTAATAAGTTAGTTTCAAAAATTACAAATTTGTTATACTGCTCTGTTGACACTTAGAGCAGTAGCTCCTGATTCTATCTTAATGCCCAAGAGGTTGTCTTTTCTTTCTGATTCTTGTCTTTTCACATGAAGATTGCAAGTCAAACAATTACTTAGCCTCAAGACAAAGGTTTAGAAACAACACTGCTTTCCTTTCCAGTGAAGCTAATAGAAATATTCCATAATTCACTAGAGCATTAAAAAATATGAACTTAATTTCTCCAGTAATCCTTAAAGGGAAAAAAAAGGGGTGAATGCTAATTTTCAAGGGAGGCTTTGAACCAACTGGTTAACTTTAACTGGTCCTATGAGATTATGAATAAAGTTTTCAGAATTTATTGAAGAAAGTCACAAATACAATTTTTAAAGCACATAACCTGAGAATTTCTCAAAAGCTCCATAAATCAGAGTTCATATTACATAATTCATATTATTTTAGACATCACCACTCTCTAACAGTAAAGAGCCAATCATAAACTAAGTCCAGATAGTTATGTTTAAAAAATTATTTAAATGTTATTTCTTCTTCCTACTTTTTTATGTGTTTATTGATTTGTTTTGATTTTGGTTTTTTGAAATAGGATTTCTCTGTGTAAGCTTGGCTGTTCTGGAATTATGTCTGTAGACCATGCTGACCATGAACTCAGACATCCATCTGCCTCTGCCTCTAAAGGACTAAAAGAGTATACCAACCACCACTGCCCTGCTTCCCCTCGCTGTTTGCCAATTTAGTCATGGGTTTTTTCTTAAAAACAAACCCCACAAAATGTAAAAATAATGAATGAAATATTTACTAGGTAATTCCTAATTTGGTCAATGTTTTTAAGTAATATTTTCCCAAGATCTCTCTAAGAAATTATCTGTGTCAGAATGGAGAGATGGCTCAGTGGTCAAGAGCCTTGGCCATTATTTCAGAGGTTCTGAATTTAATTTCCAGCAACCTCATGGTGGCTTACAACCATTTATAATGAGATCTGGTATCCTTTCCTGGTGTGCAGGCAGAACAATGTGTACATTGCAAATAAATAAACTTTTTTTAAAAAAGAATAAGAAATAAATTATCTGTGTCACCATATGGAACTAATTTAGGAATAATGTAGTTTCATTACTAATATAATAATATGTACTTTATTCTTGGATAAATTATACTTGATTTTGATAATAGTCATGAAAGAAGACAAAAGGAATATAAGCCATCTTTATATTAGCCATGAAAAACTGAGGTTCAAAAGCCAAGTGCAGGATGGCAACTTGGATCAATGGATAAAGGTACTTACCATCACCCCTGATGCCCTACTTATGAGTACATACCATGTCAGTCTTTCTGAGTTTAGGTTACCTCACTCAGGATGATATTTTCTAGTACCATTAATTTGCCTGCAAATTTTATGATATTATTGGTTTTTTACAGCTGAGTAATACTCCATAGTGCATATATATCACATTTTCTTTATCCATTCTTTAGTTGAGGAGCACCTAGGTTGTTTCTAGGTTCTGACTATTATGAATAATGCTTCTATGAACATAGTTGAGTAAGTGTCCGTGTATAATTGAACAGTATTCCTTGAGGATATGCCCAAGAGTGGTATCATTGGATCATGAGATAGATTGATTCTCAATTTTCTGAGAAGTCACCATACTGATTTCCAAAGTGATTATACGAGTTTGCACTCCTACCAATAATGGAGGACTGTTCCCTTTACTCCACATCCTCTCCAACATAAGGAGTCACCAGTGTTTTGATCTCAGCCATTCAGACAGGTGTAAGATTGTTGCAGAAGGTTTCCAGCCCTGCTTAGGCCAGAAATTTGGACCTTGCCCGCGGTGGCTTTCCCCCCCCCAAAGAAATCAATCAGACGCTTATATTAATTTCATACTGTTTGGCCTATGTCTCAATCACATTACTAGCTAGCTCTTTCATCTTAATTCAACCCATTTCTAGTATTTTACCTGCCACATGGCCCTGCCCATGGCTCACCTGGATTCCTTACATGTCTCTTCTTCAGAGGTCAGATGGAGACTCACTAACTCCACTCTCCTTCTATCTGTCTCTCCTCTGATTCTCCATCTACTTCTACGGTGCTCCACATAGACCAAAACAGCTCCTTTATTTACAGCATACAGAGAACATTTCCATCTCAGAGTCATTTTGATTTACATCTCCCTGATGACAAGGATGTTGAGCTTCCTTGAATGTCTTTTGACCATGTGAGATTCTTCTGCTGAGAATTCTCTGTTTAGATCTATGCCCATTTTTAATTGATTTTTTGGTATGTTGATGCCTAGTTTCTTAATTTCCATTTGAGCCAATTATTTCATAAGCAGTTGTAGGACTGATTGGGCAGGACACAAAAAATTCCAACTACAAGGATATCCAAATTCAGATATCCTGAAATTCTTATGTCCTACCAACTGAGATAAGTGCTTGGGAAGCAGCTGTGGAGTATATGAGACACAGAACTTCATGCTACAAATGACACTCTGTGGTGATATGTTTCATATTTAATAAAATCTGAAATATGGAGTGTTTAACACATAGTCAGAAACCTAGGTCTTACCTATGTTAGCTATTACTGTCTTTTTTATTTTTGACATAAAAGGAGATATGTGGTGATATGTTACATATTTAATAAAACCTGAAATATCTAGAGTTTAACACACAGTTAATTCGTAGGCAGACAGCTCAGGAATGTCTTGATCCTTGAGTACAAGAACAAACAGCTGGGATTCAATGGCACATACCTTTAATCCGAGCACAGGGAAAGCCTGGGGGTGGTGACCTATGCCCTTAATCCCATAACTCCACAGACAGAAACTTTCTGCATTTCTGTGAGTTCAAGTGTGACTACCAAATAGAATAGTTGCCACCTTGAATCCTAGCTGTCAAGAAGGGTTTTTAAAGCTGCTGCATAGGAAACTAGCAGAAGCAGAAGCGACCAGGAGCGAAGCTGAGAAAGTTGGAAGATAACTGAGTGAGAACTGACTGTGGTATTTCCTCTCTCTAATATTTCAGCCTTTCCCTAATATCTGGCTCTGAGTCTCTTTCCTCACAATTCAGATTTGGGCAACAGCACTCTAAGGTGTTGTATATATATTCACATAAAGCTGAGAAAGCTTAAAAGAGGTTCTAGAACATAGAACAGAGGAAAAACCAACAACCAAAACAGTTTTCTAGTTGTGTCTCTCAAGTAGACCATGGTACAGGGTGGTGTGCAGGTGAAACTAAAGCATGGCAGGTTTGCAGTGTCAGCTTGAGCTTCAACAAGGTTGGTCCCCACAGTCTCACAGGAGCCTTGGTAACAGCAGGAGCTGCATATGACAGAACTAAGGTCACAGCTCATACAGACAAAAAAGGTACACAGTCAAGCATGGCTTCTTGGAAGCAACATTTTCTTAGGTGGAATCTGTTTGTTGGTGGTTAACAGAGGCACAGCACTTTTAAGAGAGTCTTCCTGACTCAGCATTCATAGCAAAAACTGCTAAAAGACCCTGCTGACAAAGACTTATATGAGATTCATGAGCAGCAGACAATAGTACTCTTCTGGGTGGCCATGTGGGCTCTGAAGTTCCCCAGAGTTGGTATGGTAAACATGACTTCTGCCAGTACCACTGTTATGAAACTAAGTTCTCACAGACCAAGGAGATAGATGGAGCTAGCCACCATATCTGAGGCTTTAATCCTAGTCATAAGGCTTTAACCCTAGTCAGACCTGTTAGCAAATTAAAGGCTTGAGTGTTCAGAAAAAGATAGAGATATACAATAAAGATAAATTCAGAAAATAAAAACTCTAAATGGTTTATAATGTGTTTCAAAATATCCATAGGCTTGGAAAAGAAAAGAAAGATAAAGAGAGTCCTTTAAAAATAAATAGAGAAAATAAAATAAGCCACATAAAGATAGAAAATACACAGAGTTTGGTACTGTACGTTGTTATGTTGTCCTTGAGTTTTCTGACTGCAGAGGAAGGTACAAGAGCTGCTCTGAGACATTTGATTATAAATGTTGCTAGATTGAACCAACATATTGATTTTGAAAATATCTTGACTTTAAAATTTAAGTCAAAATATATGTTACTTTGTAGAAGTTTTCTTTTTATTTCCACAGAAAATGAGAGACTGTGGTTTCATTTCAGGTTAAATAAAAATAAGGTTTCATTGAGAAGACTCCTTGAAAAATCTCTGATAGGAAGGGAGGGCCCAGATGAGCCAATATTTCAGAGCTCCACTGCTGCAGTTTCATCTGAGTTCTGCATCCAGAACAGCTTCTAGACTGCTGGTTGAGATGATTTAGCCTCACAGTCTACTCCATTCAGAACTTTTTCATAATTCTAATTTTTTTTGTGTCCTCATAAAATTACCAGTGCCCCCAACCAGCAGGAAGCAGTCTAGAAAACTATGCCCACATTCCCAAAAATAACTGGATTATGGATGTCTGCCTTTATTAAAAATGTTGGTTATAATTTGTCATGGTCAGAAAAAAAGCTAAACAAAGGTGATTAGATTTAAGGTTCTTGTTTATAAAAGAAAAAAAAAGGGAAATGCTGTAAAATTATGCTCTTGAAAACTGCAAATATTTGTCACTTGTATTGGCTTGCCAAAACTCTGATTGTCAAGTAGCTAGGCAGGAAGTAGAGGTCGGCAATCAGACTAGGAGAATTCTGGGAAGAAGAAAGGCAGAAGAGCAGTCCCCAACCAGAGGCAGAGGAAGCAAGATGAGAAACTGCACTGAGCAAAAAAGTACCAAGCCACATTGCTAAACATAGATAAGGGTTGAGGGTTAAGTCTAAAAGCTAAAGAGTAATATTCCTGAATTACTGCCCCAGCAGTTACTATAATATTAAGGTTCCACGTCAATTATTTTATAAGCAGCTTTGGACCAATCAGGAAGGACAAAGATCTTTTTCCATTTTGTTGATTTTATTTTTAAATCAGCGAAAATTCACAAGTTGTCTTCAGACTCCTATACATACACCATATTATATACATTCACGTACATATACACACACAAATAAATGAAAAGGCTAATAATTATTTTAAAATATTGCATGTGTGTCTGAGAGAGAGAGAGAGACTGTGTTTTGAGACAATTTCTTTGTGTTGCACTAGCTAAAACTCATCTTATAGAACAGGCTGGCCTTGAACTCAGAGAGATCCAATAACCTCTGCCTCTAGGGTGGTGGGATTAAAGGCATGAGCCACCTCTACCTCCACAGTGTGTAAGACCTTTTATCTATATCAAATGTAATATTACCACATAGTAAATGTTTTAACTCCGTATCTTCTCTCATCACCACTCAACTCTGTCTTTGTCAATCAAAAATGAACATAGAAATATGTCAATGAGTGGCAGAGAGATGGCTCAGAAATTAAGAATGCTTGCTTCATAATCATGAGGACCAGAGCTCAGATCCCAGCATCTTTGTAAGAAATCAGGTATTCTGCACACTCGTGTAACACCAACTCTAAGAGAGAGCCAAGGCTAACTGGCTACACACCCAAACAAATGTGGACTCACTTTCAGGGAGAGATACTCCTTCCAAAGAATTAAGTAAAAAGTATTAATGGAGGATGCCCCACTCATTGGCTCACTGGGTAATTGCTTTCTTCTAAAGTGTTATTACAGAATAAAGAGGAACAGAGAGAGAAAGGAAGGAAGGAAGGAAGAAAAAGGAAAGGAGAAAGTAAACAAATGAGAAATGAGTTTGGCTTTGTTCCAATAAAGGTTTGTTTACATGAACAGGTGCAGGCTATAACTGACTGCTTCTGTATTGAATTTTCCTGCATCACAACTGAGATGTGACCATCTGCCTAACCGGCATATAAAACACTGCATTGGGTGCTTTTATTCTAAGATACATTCTCCTTCCCTCTTGAATAACCAGATACAGAAACTACTGTCCAGAGTAGAAAAAAAGAATAAAAGCCTAGTTCAGAACAGTAGGTTTGGGGAGAACATCATTGTAACTGAAATGGAAAAAAAGGCTTCAGGTTAAAGCAATGGTTCCTAGACTGCTCTGAAATAATGACTACTAAGAAAATCTAATGGTCTCCAAAGTTTCTCCCCCAAAGAAGACACAATTAAACTTACACAGTGTCAAGTTCATACATAAATTCCAGTTCATGAACTTTAAGCACTTGTAAAGACATAACATAGCAAAGCACCTGGTTTAAGACTCACGAATTATACATTGAATCACTTTGTTATTGTTGTTATTTAGTTGTATTTATACCCTAGTAATTAGTTCTCATAAGAATGGAAACTGGTCCAGATAAGTCTATTTTAAATACCTCTCCCTAGGATACAATAAATAGGTGCTACTAGTGGTTATGTTATCCAAACAGCATATAGGTTCAGGTCTTGGCCATTTTATACCCAAAGTTACTCACATTAATAGTAATTTTTCTTCCTTTTTTTTGATTGTGACTAAAAATAATTCTTTATGCACAGACCCCACATTGTATGTTTAGCAAGGATTACCTTTGGCTTGCCTCGGAGTAAATTAATTATAGCTAAGAATGATGAAGGTGTTAGTTCTGGAGGCTTTGCAGTTGGTAGCTACAGGGATTCTAGAGTCAAAGATAGTTCAAATCTATGCTTTCTCATTTGGTGTCTATCTAGCTAAATTTGGAAAACAATTTGGTTTTTATCAAATAGTGGTTATTATCTTGTGTTTAGTGTTGCACCAGCCTAGTTCCCACATTAAGCATTGTTCTTGTTCTCTAATCTTCATAACCTTAATGATTACCTCAGATAGGAGGGGAGGAAACTGAGGAGGAGCACATGACATTACTGCCTATGAGCAAACTAATAGTTGGTTGAGCCAATCTTTGAATTTAGGGGAAAAAAAAAAAACCCTCCATTCTTCACCACTATAAATCATCACCTGTCTGGCTTTTATTTTGTTATAAAACGTAATAGGTGCACATGCCTGTAATTCCAGCACAGGGATGGCTGAGTCCAAAGGATTGAGACTTGGAAGGGCAGCATGGGCAACATAGGAGATCCTGATTCAATTTTTTAAGTGCCTGAGAAGATGTATCTTAAATGTGATACAAAGTAATGCGAGCTACAGCAGTAAAGATATGTCAGTCTGGGTCCATCCACACTGCTCCACAGATTGAGAAGAGTTTATAAGGCTCCATCCCTTCATGAGTAGCTATAGGCAGTGACTGATTGCTGAAGGAAGAGGAGGTATAGTCCTCAGTACTGTGACCACAGGAAAGCTGCCTTTAACTAATCCTCAGCCACCCTCATCCTAAAACAGTTGATCACCAAAACTAAACAAAACAAAAAGCCAACCACACAAATGTGGAAGTGGGGTCCGGGGGTTTAAAGGGAAGAAGAAGGGGTTCAGCAGGAGAGGAAGGGGACAAGAAGCTGGTGGCAGAGATGTAATCACAGGCCAAAGGCTGTGTGTGTGTGTGTGTGTGTGTGTGTGTGTGTGTGTGTGTGTAATTGTAAACTAATAAGTGAATAAAATGTTTAAAATGATATCTATCTCACTCTCTGTACCAACAGTTCTGATCAGCAGAATTGCCTATTTCAATTCGCTGAATTTTAGGTCAATTTTACAACTGCCTTTAGTAGGAATAAATGTATTCCTGACCTGCATTATCTGAAGACTAAAATATGTAGTGACATTCAGATCCTAAAAGCATATTCAAATGAATGCATAAAAACAGTAGCATGAAACATACATAACTCTTTGGAAAAGCCCCTGTTGTTAACAGAAGTTTTTTCTGCCATGGAGGCATGGTGGCTTTCCCATGTTTATTGGAAGATTCCTTATTTCTCTGACCTGCTCAGTTTTTAAGGTGACCAGACATCTTGTAACAGAACACTGAAACTCTAAGAATGAAAGCTAATGGCCAGTCATGGTGGCACATGCCGTTAATCTCAACACTCATTCAGGAAGCAGAGGCAAGTTAATCTCTGTGAACTGGAGATCAGCCTGTCTACAGGAGAAGTACTAGGAAGAGAGAGAGAGAGAGAGAGAGAGAGAGAGAGAGAGAGAGAGAGAGAAACAAAAATAGAAGGAAAAAGAAAGAAAGAAAGAAAGGAAACAGGAAGGAAAGAGGGAGGAAAGAAGTATGCATAGTTCCCCTGTTCACTGGGTGTGAAAGGTAAGGTACTGTGAATTTTCTTTCTTTCATCTGTCGTACAGTAACTTTTCATTTAAAATATTAACTTTTCTTAGTGTCTGCCATCTGATAAAAAAAAAACTAAAAGTAAAAATCTTCTGATCTCTTCAGAAGCCCCTAAGGAAACAGTTTGATGGCTCCCATTTGTGATTCTAGAACTCTGGAGCTGACACAAGGAGGGCAGTGCATTCAAAGCCAGCCAGAGCTACATAGTCACAAAATTCAACCTCATTTACATTTACATTTAGTCCTTTAAAATACACTGTAAATCCGAATACACTACACCAGCTGGGTTGAGGGGAGTACTGACTTTGATTCGGCCACTCATACATTAATGTTGCTTTTGTGGCAATGAAAATTACAGGAAAAAAAAAAATAGTGAGATTCAGTGTGACACAGACCAAGGGCTAAAAGATAGGGTCAGTTGTAAGAGGTCTGCAACAAAGAAAAGTTATTCCCAAGGAAAGGTCCTTGGCTAACACTTTTTAGCCATTTAGAACTAAAAAGAGATATAATTCTCCTTTACCCCCTAGTTCTCAGTATCAGGCATTCAGTCATCACCTTTCTACGTGAGGCCCTTTGGGTTACTCACTATGCAGATCTGCTCATTGTAGAACTTCTTAATATGCCTCTGTGTGTTTAATAGAATGGTTATTTGTAAATATCTAAATTTTTTGCATACAAAGAGTTGGTAAACTATGGCTCATGAGCTAAATCAGGCCTGCCACGTATGTCTGTGTGACAGTTTAGAACTGTGACTAAAACTAATCAGAACAAGAATTATACTTTGTGGTATATGAAACTATATGAAATAGGCAGTTGGGGCTGGAGAGATGGCTCAGCGGTTAAGAGCACCGTCTGCTCTTCCAGAGGACCCGGGTTCGATTCCCAGCACCCACATGGCAGCTAACAACTGTCTGTAGTTCCAGTTCCAGGCAAACACCAAGATAAATAAATAAATAAAGTTAAAAAAAATGAAATAGGCAGTTTAGAGTCTACTCATAAAATTTTGTTAAAATCTCACCACATGGCACTCATATGCTCTCTAGGACTGCAGACATGTTATATTTGTTTACACTGTGAAACATTTGTTTCATAATGCAAAGACCTGTTGCACTTTTTTATGTTGCATTTGTTTAACTATGTGAAGCTGTGTTACTTTGCCTGTCTAAAACATGTGATTGGTCTAATAAAGAGTTAAGCAGCCAATAGCTAGGCAGGAGAAAGTATAGGTAGGGTTGGCAGGCAAAGGGAATAAAGAGGAGGAGAAATCTGGGAAGAAAGTCAAGGAGTGAGAAAAGAAGGAGAGAAAGACAGCAGTGGCCAGCCACCCAGCTACACAACAAGCCACTCAATAAGTAAAGAAAGGATTATAGAATAGAGAAAGATAAAAGCTCAGAGGCAAAAGGTAGACCAAATAACTAGTTTAAAAAAGCTGGCTAGAAACAAGCCAAGCTAATGCGGGATATGTGTAAGTAACAAGACTCCATGTATCTGTGTATTTATTTGGGAGCTAGGTGGCAGGCCCCCAAAAGTGCCAAAGAGCAAAAACAAAAGCAACAACACTTTAGGGCTTCAAATCTAAAATTCTTTAAGCTTAGCACTTCATGGGAAAAAAAAAATTGCCCATCTCTGTTTTCCAGTTTAAATTCCATGATAATATGAATCATGTAACACGTGTTTATTTCTAGCTCCTTGCACTATGGCTGTAATGTAGAAACTTGCTAAGTTTGTAAAGTAAAGGAGTTAATGGCCAAAAGAATCAAAGCCTGAATTCAGGCTTAGGCTGTAATCAAAATTAACTTTGAGGACATGAGTCTTAATGAAGATTATCTTTTGGTACTGGATGAAATCATAGCAGGGTGAAAAGAAAAGAGACATATTTGTTTGAGAGGGGATAATCAAAAGAAAAGAACAACCTCCATGGCCATAACCCAAGCTGTAACTTTTCTATGGAAAAAACAGAGGCAATTGTACCAAGAGTGGTGAATCTGTTTTTGTGTCAGGGAATGTTATGGAAGAGGATCAGAAAGAGTGTTAAGTTCCAGAATACCAGGAGGGAGAAAAATACAAGGCAGGAGAGGAAAAGGCAAAAGTTCAGCATTTTATCTGAGTGATCAGTCAATCTGAGGCCCCATGAAGATAGGACTTACCCTACTCAGTCTGAGGAGTTTGCTGGGTCAGAATTAGCTATGGTTTGTTCTCTATCTCTCTGATATTTTAGCTTTTTCCCCAATATCTGACTCTGGATTTTATTATAATACTAAATAGAATTCATGCAATATAGTTGTATTATCAAGATCTGAACAGCTGCAATATTAATGAACATGTCAGTGTGAAACATGAGAAATTACATAGTCTTTTCCCTAGACAAAGAATTACAAACAACAAATGACCACTTGGAAAAGGATAATTAGCCTCTCTCCCAGGGATGAGCCCCCTTATTTTTTGTTCAATGAAGAGTGATCAGCCCTGAAACCATATACACACTAACAACAGAAACAAACTCATCAGGCTGTAAGTGTGTGTGTGTGTGTGTGTGTGTGTGAGAGAGAGAGAGAGAGAGAGAGAGAGAGAGAGAGAGAGAGAGAGAGTGTTAGTGTGTGTGATAATCAAAGAAAAAAAAGCTATCAATTTGAGAGTTGGGGTACGGGAGGAGGAGTTCAAGAGAGGACCATGGGAAAGGCTGGAGGGAGGAGAGTAATGTAATTCTATTTCAATTAAAAACATTTTTTTTTAAGACGTTAGGGGAGTTAACTTGCTGTCTTTAACAAATCAATACAAAAACAGAGTGAAAAAAGAAGGCTGACAAAACATGGCTGACTCTTTTAGAAAGCCCTGGAAGTAGTTTTGTCCTCTTTTTAAACTGTCTGCCTTTTTAGCCATGGTCATCCTAATCAGCAGCTGCACCTCTGGGATCAGTAGCAGGGGGTAATTCTGTTCCCTCAGGCACTGACTCTGTCAAAGCTCCAAAGGAAGCTTTATCCACATCTCGGTCCATCTAAGGAACTCAAGACTAAGAGGCTGAGGTGGAATTCTGCTCCTCAGAGGCTGGATAGCAAGCAGCTGACGCTCCCTTCTTGTTTTGTCCCTGGAAAACCCCACTTCAACTATCCCGCCCTTAAAAGCCATTCTCCACCTGGCTCCTCCCTACTACTTCCTGTCAGCTGGTTGCTGACTCAGCCTCCTGACCATAGATGAATTTCATTTAATCAAACAAAGGTAACACATCTTTGCAGCATTAAACAAATGTTCCAAAGCGTAAACAAAAGTCATGCACCTTAAAATAATAGATACTCTTATCACTACCAAGCTCAGTAATAGTCAGTGCTTTCTTAGCCAATCCACGGAGTATGTGTGAAATCAGCAATTTAAACATTATTTTTTAAAAATATGTTGTATTTCTAAGTACTAATACAATTTCAAGAGACTAAATGCTAGGTGGCATCTCCAGACATAATGTTGCCTAAACTTTTGCTTTTCTAGTGAAGAAAGAGACACTCAGGAGCCAGAGCTAGCTGTCTAGGTCCATGAGAAAGGAGGAAATGAAAAACTAAAAAAGCAAGAATAGAAAAGCACCTCCATTTTTTTGAGCAAAAGTTCTCAGCTTCTAGACAAGCCTGAGGAACAAAGTAGGTGGCTTAGGGACTGATAATAGTTAATTATCTATGGAATGTCTCAGGACCACCAGAGATAGTCTGGAAAGACCCAACCTAGGAGGTAGTCGAAGAAAGGGCTTGACAAGCAACCAGCTAAGATAACAACTTTGTGATTTTTGTATGACTTTGTGATTCTTGCCTAACATTGTGATTTTTTGCCTTTAAAATCCAGCTTGCAAAGGGGTGGGCACCTCCTCTGGCCACTGTCACGCCAGTGTGCCAGACAGGGGTCCTTGTTGCGAGACTCCTAATAATTTTCAATAAACCTTGCTTATGCATTTTGGAGAGTTTTTGTCTCTGATGATCTTTGTGGGGGCCTTGCAACCAGGGCGTACCAGGAGGAACAGCACTTCATGTGGAATAGTACAGGAAAATGAGCATACTTGTTAATTTAGGGAAAATAACATTGTAGTGGTGGAGAAGGGCGAAAATGGAAAAAGATTCTATTTAGCAATGGGAAGGCATTTAGGGTCAACAGTGCTCAAGAGTCCTTGACACTCACTGTGTTTGGAAGTGAGATCAGATTTGGGAGCCCAAGACTTTTGTGAAATACTGATCTGCCCTGGGACAAATGACAAGATCCAAACCCTGTATTTGTCCAGCTTAGAGGACAAAGGCGGTAATTACAGAAGTGAGAAAGGCTTTCCCTCCCACTGAGTTGATGCATGGCTAACCTTAACCATAACCTGGGTGGACATGTGGCTGTGGTGACTACAGTAGAAACTGCTATGACATTCTCTTAGTTTTTCTTGAAAGTTTCTGGGGAGACAAGTTGAGGTTTTGTTCCCTTTTTTGATAGTAAGAATAATTTTTCAAGTTCTTTCAAAGGGAACACCCTGCCTGCCCAGTGCCAAGCACACTAGTAAAAGCCCTTAATCCCCAAGAGGCTGCTGACACAGGAGGCTAGCCAGGTTTACAAATTGAGGATTTTCCTCAGTTAATGAGAGAAGAGATTATAGAAGTCAGGTGAGGTTGCTCACATACCTGTAATCTCCACTGAAACAAGAGGATGAGAAATTTGAAATTGGCCTATGGCCCCTCCCCTACAGCTGCCCGGGGTTCCTGACCATTGCTCACTAAAAGTCAGCCCCTCCTTGGGGCTGCTCACGACCACACCCACAGGTTACTTATGGCCAGGTGGCCATATCTGCCATGTGACTCCCTCCTTGTCTTTTCAGAGTCACCCAAGACTGCTTTGCTCTGTACCCATTAAACATGGGCTTTTTGTAATTTAGTCTTCTCATAGTCTGAGTTCATCTGATTTGGATAGTTGCAGCTATGGAGAGGCTTATCAAGGTATAAAAAAACCTACCAACCTGAATTATAAAGCAAAGACTAAGCTAGGAAGGACTAGTTGAGACCTTACCTTAAACAAACAAAAAGCAAAGAAATAACCTAACAAAAAAATCCAAACCCTCCAGTCTAAACGTCTTTTTGTTTGTCATGGTTTGTGACAGAGTCTCACTGTGTAGCTGAGGCTGGCTTTAAACCCCTGATCATCCTGCTGAAGCCTCTGAAGTGTTTCAAAACTAAGATGTGGTATCATCTAACTTTTGTTAGCAGATGTTTCTTTCCTACCCTTCAGTTCCCAAATAACCAATGTAATATCTGAATCTCAATCACCCAGAGAGACTATGGAGACAGAGATGTCTGAAATGCAACAGCAAGGTTTATTGTCAGTGCAATACAAGCCAGCAGGGAGCTAGTTCTCTGCACTGCATCTGTGCAGTGCAGGGAAGAGCTGAGCACCCCAAGTCACACAAGCTTTTTATAGGCAAAGACCACACAAGGCAAGGTTACTTGAGGTCAAGGCTGTAGGTATGCTCTCGATGAACTTGTACTTAGGGACTTTTTATAGCTTAACATTCCTAGACCCCCACCTGGGTGGTGGAATTGGTGGGTTTTTACTGCCTGAGGGTTGGATTTCTTCTTGGAACTGGGCAAGCCCCTGCCAAGAATGTGAAACTGAACTCTATTTTATCTCTATGTCTATTAGAATACAAAATGGAGTTTCTTGAACTAAGTTTACTCTCTTCATTCAATCATTTTTATTTTGGCTATTGTCCCAATCATGGGTCTCTGGCAATATGCTCATAGGAGTAGTCCATTTATGACACAGAGGCAAAAGGTGATGGCCAAGAAAAAGAATATCTCCTATCCTGCCAGCATCATTATAATCTTAGCTCTATGAAAGCAGCAACCAAGTCCCTGAACTTTCACCTGGTTCCAGCTATTTCAGAAATGTCAAGGCTTGTATATTTGGAGGATGGTATTCTACCTCCTTTGTACCAGCTCTTGTGCCTACATTTGTAGACCCAAACTGATCTGCAAAGTCACACAGGGGCAGCTGGGACCTTTGTGGTCTCACAGTCTATAGGAAGCTGACTTGCAAAGCAAAACTCTAGGCTGTAGGGTCCTTTTGGCCTCCACAAAAAGATTTGTCTCCTATGCCAGAAGGTTTCCTTTTAACTTACCAATTACACCTGTTATAGGCTAGGGATATGGGCAACATTTCTCTATTACTGCTTCAAGCTGACGCTGGGGTGTTTTCAGGGCCCACAAAGGTTGAAAAGTTAGTAAAGGGACTGAGCTCCATCCAGGGTTTCTGTCAGGGGCATATAGTTGTCTGACCCAGTTGCCGGGACAGGAAACAACCCACAGTGATAGGACTGGTCCACAGGCTTCCAGCAAATCCAACGCTCCTATTCAAGTGGAAATCTGTTGAGATACATTAAAATTAAGAACAAAAGTTAGAATTTAAATTTTGGGCCCAGTCTTAGTAATTTGAGAAGGACAGAAGTCCCCAAACCAGAAGGGAAAAGTATCATAGGAATAGACAGATGGGAGAAAAAAAAAAAAAAAACAACTTAAACTGTACTTATCTGGAATCCTTTTGGTCTCTATGAGGTGGATCCAAATTTTATGATTCTCTGAAGCTCATGCAAATTGCAAAAGACACAACAGTTTTAGTTATATTAGTATTACCAATAGGGCATTATAAAATGAGCTTGAAAGCTGGTTATCACCCTGCAGAAGGATGTGGCTGTCTGATTCTACCAAACTGACAAAGTTATAACTAGCTTAGCCATCAATACTTTCAGAAATCTGTGAAGGATAAATTATACCTAAGTGCAGACAGAGCAGCTTCCAAATCTACTGAAAACAACAGAAACCAGTCCATACACTAGTTACCTATACCCAGGTCTCCTCATAGTTGAAGGTAGAAATGTCCAAATAGCATTGATCTTTGGCTGCCAGGCCTTTAAGATGGGAGTTTTTCCTACAGTAGAGGGACATATGGGAGAAGACTGACCTTACTTTGTCTAGGCAAAAGGGTTCAATCAATTCTCTGATGTCCTGCAGATCTAAGCCAGGTCCTGGTGACAGGCAGAGATTGTGCTATGGCATCTTGCCCAGGTCAGCATTGCTACAATCCAGAGAGAGATATCCTGGTATCTCATAATCTTCTTTGGAGACCTTGGGTCGCTGTTAGGATCTGGGACTCTCTGTCTGTTATAATGCTTTTAAATAAATATTTTAAATGCCATATTCTGCAGATCTCTGAAATATGAGGGCTGCCCAGATATGTATGAATAGAAAAACTTTGTTTCTAGTTACTTATTGTAAGTTCAACCCTAAAACTTATACAAGGGACTAAATAAATCTAATTCTATAATTAATCAGAGTATTTAGAAGAATGATTGACTGCTTGTGTTTCCTAACAGCCTTTTATGTGTTAGCAGCTTTAATAAGACTAGGACTTTACAATTTATTTCTATCAGGTTTAGCCCTAAAAACTATGTTATTGAATTGAAACTTTTCTTAGTATCTAAAGTAAAAACTTTAATATGACTCAGTTTATCCAAATAGCTTAAGCTTAACAAACTTAGCTAAGACAAGGAGCCTAGAAATACATTCCCGAGCCTGGATAGACCTTAAGTAGAGAGAGACATTTTCTAAGCCTCTGGTTTTCAACTTTTCCAGTGTTTTGACCTTTTAATATAATTCCTTATAATAGTGAATCCTCCATCACAATTTTTAACCTCAGAAGGGTAGAAACTCAAGGCTCGTTGTTTCCTTAGTCTAGAAAAAGATACAGTGAACAGAGAGCTTATTTAGGATTAAGAAATATATTCTTTAATCTAGACATATCTTTCTAAACAATAGTTATATGCACACAGAGTTGGATTCAAGTTACATACATACATACATATAGATTTAAAGCTAGCCTACCCTAACCCTAACATTACATAGTTAAATCTAAGTTACATACATGTCCATGTAACCATAATATGTTTTAAGCATTTTGCAGTGAAGAATTATTAGCTATTTCTAAAATGAAGAAAAACCAAACAGAATTAACTCAATATAAATAAACTTTTAAAACTTATTTTACAATTTCTTTTTAAATTCATTATCTGCAGGTATGAGAAACCACAGCAAACAAAATCCACATCACCTCTGGCCTGCTACAACATTCTATATACCTTCAGTCAGTCCCTCTGATTTCTCAGAAGACATCTTTACTTTGGACAATTTTTTTGCCTTTCCCTCTATTATCCCAGTCTTCTGCCTTCTCTATCATTTTCTGGACAACATAAAAACATCTACCAAAGTCTTTCTCGTGGTTCTCTTCAATAGTCTAGAAACTATAGTATGACTACAATATTTTAAACAAGAACAGAAACATGCATACACTGTAGCAGCATACAACCAGCATGAAACATGTGAAACTAGCAGTAGATTTTTTTCCTTTCTATCTTAACTAATAATGTTTTGTAACCAAGTCCTCTAAAAGATGACAAATATTTGTAACTCATTGGATTTGAATGATCAAAGCAGCCCTGTCTACAGTGTTATAACACGGTACCTGTGTAGATCAGCAACCATAAGCAGTAACTTTCTGCCCTTGGAGTCAAACTTGGTCAGGTTTGGAGAATAGTCCCCAGGGAAAGTCATACAAGCTCCATCCTCCAACATGGGTAAGGAAGGCAAGTAGCATGGGGACCCCTCCTGGGTGGTGGGTTTGGTGGGTTTTTACTGCCTGAGGGTAGGATTCCTCTTGGAACAGGGCAAGCCCCTGCCAGGAATATGACACTGAACTCTATTTTATCTCTATGTCTACCAGAATACAAAATGGAATTTCTTGAACTAAGTTTACTCTCTTCAACCAATGTGGAGACTTAATATTAATTACAAATGCTCAGCCAATAGCTCAGGCTTGTTACTAGCTAACACATTTAAATTAGCCCAGATTTCTCATCTATGCTTTGCCATGTGGCCTGGTATCTTTTCTCAGTACAGCATGACCATCGTGCTTTTCCCTGAAACAAATGATGACTCCAGACTCTTCCCCTTTTCTAGCATTCTCAGTTTGACTCTACCACCAAATCTGTTTCTTCCGAGCTATTGGCCAGTCACACAGCTTTTTTATTAAACAATCACTGTGACATAAATTCACACAATGTAAGGGAGTAGTTCACAAACTTTGCTACCAGTTTTTGCCCATAACCTGTCAAACTAGGTCCTTGTTCCCTCTCAGATTTGAACCAACAGAGGATAGACTACCAACGAGTTGAGAAAGAGAATTTATCATTGTATGGAAGTCAGGGATAAACTCACAATCCAACTTCTCAACACTTGGGAACTGTGAAATTTCTCAAATGGGGGAAAACAAAGTATCTTTTCTAGTGATAGGTGAGGATTTTTAAGGAATTTAGGCACATCATCTTTTCTGCTTCTTTCATGATGCCTTGAAGAAGTTCTATAGCAACTGTCCACTGAAATGCCCTGGAAGAAAAGCACTTTCACTCAGCAGGGAAATGGAATGCAATAACCAGTTGTCTGCCTATCACTCTGTCAGCCATCTTGAATCCAACCAGTGTTTCTTTCCTGAAGATGGATTTTCAGCCTTTAGGCATCTTCAGAACAGATTAGGGCAGATGAATCTCTCTTGAAGTCACCTAGGCAGTACAGAGGGCAACAAACTCAATGAGCATTGTTTTGCCTGTATCTTGACAACTCCCTTTCAAGTTTCAGCAGATTCTGTAGGCTCTAGATGTTAAGATTAGTGACCCCACAGAGTACAATTATGTTTCAGCTCATGATTCTCTGCCATTTGGTTCCAAGAGAACTTGTCTTAGAATCAGACCTCAGTTGCTTGAACTTGGAGAGACCCCTTCAAGTTTTTCTGCCTTTCAATTTACCATGAGATGTTTAAGAAAACCGAAACATGGTTTTCACTATTGTTTATCTCACCAGCATCCAGAGATTTGTGTGATTCCTTCTGGAGGGGCAGAGAAACTCTGAGACTGACTCAGACTTATACTAACCCAGACCATTGGGGTTCAAATTAAGCTTCTGCTGATTTTCCACAGGGACGCTTGATGTTAATTAAACCAAATCTTGGTTCAACTCTGTAGAACACAAAGGCTCTTCTCCCAGCACTGATTTTTTGGAATGAATTAGATGATACTGTTTAAAATAGAGCCTAGCACATAGCATGAAGCTTGGTAAGAGGCAGCATTCACCACTTTGGCAGACAATGCAATCCTTTCAGCAAGGCAGTGAGAATTTGAGTGAAATAGGGTTGAGGATTGCTGGAGGCAAACATGATTTCAGCAAGAAAAACTTTAGTCATCACTGGAGAGTGAATGAAATATGAACTGATTCTCCCAGTGTTTTCCCAGTAAGAATGCTTAACCAACATGTGCATCTGTAACACCAGTATTCAATAAGCTGATGCAGGAAGATGCCTCATGTTCAAGACCCTGTCTCAAAAGAGCAAGAAGAAAAACAGAAAGAGTCTTAGGGTATAATCTGCGTACAAAATATGATCAGGTGTTCAAAGACCTACTGAGATAGAGATCAAAGGTCAGAAGTAATTTATTATAGAGAACCCATATACATATGGTAGGCAAACCTGGCAACATACTTGGGTTTATCACTATTCTTTGAGCCTTGAACAACTTAGTACTTTGGCTCACAATTTTATATAAAATACCTAAAAGCAACAATCAACAATTGTCTGTCACTCATGGCATCCATCTTTTTTAAAAAATGCCATTTTTAAAGAACTCTGTGGCAAAACTGCGCTGCTATAACTAAAAATCTGAAACTACATTAACAAACAAAAGAAGGACTTTTACTGGATACCTGTCAGGTGCCACTATTGAAATGAATTTCAACTCTATTAAAATAACAATGATTTAAACTTCAAAGCAGACCCTGTCCAGCTGTTTACCCTGCTGCCCTAAGTATGCTTGTAAGATAGCTAGATCTTTTGTTAGACATCTGTTAGTGAGCTCAATTTGTCTTCTTTCTTTGTAGAAATCTTGATGCACAAAGAACAGGGATGCTTTGAATCATCTTTCTAACATGGTCTTATTTCATACCTGTGCAAAGAAATGTCTAATTATGAAGGGTACAGATAGATGAAACTCATAGTGAATGCAAGGATGTTAAGAGGTTGGGGGAAATTGGAATACCACAAAGCTCTCGGGGAATTATGGAATATTTATGAAAATATGTGGTGCATTTTTGAAATGCAGATGTCTCTGGAGCTAGAAATGTAATCAGAGGAATGAAAACTGTCTTTAATAAATCTTCTTAATTAAAATCCATTGTTCAGAAAAAAAAATATAAATCCTCCTCCAGTATTAGAAATGTTAGCAAGAGGTAGAAAAGCATAGATCCAACAGAATGCAGCAACAATGGTGATAAAGAGCTCTGGAGATAGCACTGATTTTAAAGCCAAATAAGAAGCAGTTTGGTAGACCAAACATAAATTATTTATCATGATGGTACACAATAAGGTGAAAAAAAATAGTGGTTTGTAGTACAAAAATATCCAATCACAGATGAAAATTTTGAGAGAGTATGTTACAATCATATCATGACCTTACTTTGTTTTCAGTTATAAGGGCGTGTTCAAAGGACTGAGAAACAAAATGAGAAGAAATAACATGACCTAGCCCTCCTCTCAATAGTCTGTTTCTCTGAATAACCAAATAGAACATTTAAAAATGAAAATACCTACAGAAGTGCATTCATAAGAAAATATAAATGTCCTACTTCTATTTATTCTACAGTTGTCATTGGCTTTAAAGTCACTGCAACTTCCAGGTAAAGCCAGTATATTGCAGTATAATTAACATAACAAATTTGTTGAAGTAAACAATTCCTGGAAGTAGGGTAGCTAAGGTCAGCAGAGGCTGAGCTCTCTCTGACACAGTACAGAGGACATCATCTGGCTGAGGACTACAGCTTTAGAGTGTCTGATGATCTTGTATAAGGAAGTTATAACAAATTGCAGACCTTGAAATCATGAATATATAATGCCTTACCTTGATACACATTGCAAATGGCAAATGTCTCTTAGTCACATACTAGGCAAATAATGCCTTAGTCCAGACACAGTTATCACTGGCTCCTCAAAGCTGAATCACAAATGATCTAAGCATTCTGCAGCCATCATCGATGGGCTCACCTTTTGAAGAGTTTCCATTTCTTGTTTTAACTCCCAATACTGTTTAAATAAGCAGCTGTCTGATAATGGCAATTGCCTGAACAGCAGCTGGGGAGGTTAGGACACATACTCACACATGAACAAACTTTTCTCTTGTTATAGTTGCAAAGTTCTGTGTAGCATTTTGGGGATTTTATGAATACAAAAAAAGCTGTGGGCCTTAATCCAAACTGTAAAAACATAAGGAGAAAAAGCAGGGTCTTTGTAATGTCTCCTAAAACTGATAAGCCTTATTCCTGATATACAACCATTGGCACTTTCTAAATTCATTTTGGAAATATGGAAATTCAGGCCACAGACTAAGCCCATTGAATCACAATTTATATTCAATATAATCCCCAGGTTCTGAGTATTCATCTAGAAGAGACAATCTTTCTAAATAACATATTTGATTTCTATTTAAAATATCTGGAGAGATGGTTTGTGGTTAAGAGCATTTGCTGCTCTTCTAGAGGATATAAGTTAGATTCCCAACACTCATTCACATCAGGTGGTTCACCAACTTCAACTCCATCTCTGGCACCTACCACAGGCACCTATACTCATGAGTACATATCTACATGTCGATTTTCAACCACTTACACACAATTAAAAATAATATCAAAAACTTCTGTTTTCCTTGAGGTATATAAACACTACAAAGAGTGTGTCATATAGCCATCTTGTAAAAATACCATGTAGAAACATTTACTCAAAAATAAAAAGTTGAGCTAGATGTGATGGCTCACACCAAGGATTCCAATGTATTTTTAAAAGTTTAATATGTAAGGCATATTTCAGTGACCCTTTTCCTCCAGAAATTATGATGAGTTAAAATTTTATATTTTGTAGAATTTTTTCCACTCAAGGAATGGGGGTCAAATTGGAAGGTTTGTTTGGAGGGTTTACTGAATGGATAGTAATACTGAATAGATATTGAATAGATAGATCAGTGATTTTAATGGTGCTTTAACATAAAGGACACACTGACTAAGGAGCATCTATAATAGTACAAATTTGATTTGGGGCAGAAACTTAGGAAAGAAGCCCCAGCTGATCAAGGTGTACTGTAGTATAAAGTTTTTAGACCAGACTAGCCCCAAGATCTAGACCAGCTGTCCCAAATAGACTGTCCACAGCTGTTTGGTATCAAATAATCACAAAGTCTTATATTAATTACATGCTGCTTGGACTATGGCTCAGGAATATTGCTAACTGGCTCTTGCATCTTAAACTAGCCCATGATTCTTACATTGTTCAGCCACTTATCTTGGTACCTTTTCCCAGAGCAGCATTCCATCTTCATTACTCTGCATCTGCCTGGCAGCTTTGCTCTGTTCTTTCTCTTCCCAGCATTTTCTTAGTGTGCTCTTTCCACCCATACTTTCTGTCTGCCTTCTGGCCAATCAGTGTTTTATTCAACCAGTAGGAGGGGCAAATATCTAGAATGTACAAGAAATCCCACAGCAGTGTGCATTCTATGCTGTAGTTGGACAATCAATCTTCAGTTAAGTGCTAGTCCTAGTCAAAAAAAGAAGTTTGAAAAGGTAAAAACTGTGTAAAGCAACTTTACCCTGAACATGATGGACATAGGGTTTGCAGTTGCTACAGATTCATTGGCCAAAGATGTCTTTTCCTCCTCCTACGAGCTATAAGCTGATGTCTCCTCCCAGGATGTGCTGCAACATTATGCATGAACAGTCTTAGGAGGCAATGTAGTTCAGAAGATGCCATGCTCTGCACTGTCCATCAATTGTGTTAGAAATTTAGTAGAAATAAGCTGACGAAAATATTGTCGCCTGTTCATCTGTTATAGGATAAAGCCCATAAGGACCCAGATACTTTGCCTTGAATAATAATAAAAGTGTTAATCTCCAAATACGACTGAGTCTTCATTAAGTATACACATGTTGAGATCATCCAGTTATCATGTTATCAATAATATAGTAATTGTTTCTAATGATTTATTTTAGTATTTTATTATGTGTGAGCATCAGTTTATGTGGGTGCCTACAGAGGTCAGGATGTGTTAAATTGCTTAGAGCTGAAGTTGCAGCATTTGTGAGCTGTCTGATGTAGGAACAGACTGACCAGAGTCCTCTGACAAAGCTGTAAGGCTTTAAATCGCTGAGCCATCTTTGCGGCCCTAGCATTACAATAATTAAATGCAAGGAGAGTCACTGTTATAGACAAATTAAACAGCTTGTCAATCTCTGCTGGACAGAGACATGTCTATTGCCATAGGAGAAGAGAAGAAAAGACTTGTTTTATTTCTGCGATCTAGCTGGGTGGAAGTTGAGGATTGTTATCTTTACAAAACATTCCTAGCTTACTGTAGGACATGACTGAGGTTTTAGAGAAAAAGTTTAAAATATCTTGTTAAACTATCTAAAAGAATTTTAGGCTTAGTTGACACAATTAGCATATATATGTATATATGTATACATATATTCATATGATGACACAATTAGAATATATATATTCACATCAAATCCATTGCATGTCTGAAAGCATACATAAAAAACACAGATGACCTTTCTCTCCACATTTCTTTTTAAATTTAAAACTCAGTAGTGTCAAAACTCTTAACTTTCTTCATATTGAGTCAAAAATAAGTGACTGGGGTTGTATTTGCCATAGGTAAAAGAACTCATCCAAATAGAAGCAGTTTAACTTTTCATTCATTATTAAAAAAAATTATTAAATATCTGCTATGTGCCAAGTACTGTGCAATAAACAAAACAAAGGTATGTGTGTCTGCATAATTAAAGCCCCATGATGTTCAAAGTTAAGGACTGCATGGACAGTATGACCACCAGTTTAAAGTGTATAACAAAAGATGAGGGACTTCATGGAGCAATATCAATGAAGAATTTGGAACTTTCATGGGAACGTTATATAATTTTATTTTGACTTAGACTATTCCAAAAATCAACTTTCGAAGATGGAAGAAATACAAGCAAGAAACATGAATAAAATATTTTATTTACCATCATTATCTTATGTGATTTGGCTCTCAAAGGTCATAGAGGCTAATTATTGTAATACTATTACAGATATATATATATATATATGCATGAACATGCATGCTGAGTATAGGTTGTATGCAATCCTATGTATGTGCACATTAGTGTGTTTCATTTTGTGCAATAAATACAGTACTGCAGTAGGTGATATGAAACATTTTGATGTTTAAATGGCAAAATTCTATTTATTTATTTAGAGTCGGGGTCTCACTATGTCATTCTAGGTGTCCTGGAACATAGACCAGGCTAGCTCTGAGCTCATGGAGCTCTGCTTCCCATGTGCTGGAATGAAAGAAATGCAGCACTATGTGTCATGCCCGCCTCGACCAGCAAGGAACACCAGGCTCTTCTTTCAGCAGTTTATTCAGGAACCTTGATTTTTGACTTCTTCTTCTGACAATAACCCCAGGAAACCCTAGTGCGCCATGTGGGCACCACCGATAGGCCAAGGTACGTGGAAGCAAGCCAGATTCTTAGCCTTAGCCAATTATGGAGTTGTTTATCACTGAGATCACTCACCATCGGGAAGGCGGAGGGCGGAAGTCAGCACCATCTTTAAAGCGCGGCTGCACACATCTCTCTACAACTATGCCCAACAGCAAACTTATGTGTAAAGAAACACCAATATGAGTTATTCTGTAAAACTCTTCACAACTTAGACTATTGGTTTGTTTTACAAATGAAAATTGGAATTGGAATTTTGCAACTTTGCTGTTTTGAATATGAGATAGTTTTAAAATATTATAGAGAAACACAGATAATTACATTAATATATTTGGTCATAATAATAAAATTCATTGTCTATAGGCTTGTAGCTAAAGCAGGCTGAAATGGTTATTTTATTTGAGGGGGTGATGGGAGCCAACATTTTTGCTTGTTTATTTGGCTTCTACAGTTTCAACTTAAAATATTGCTTATGTTAAAATTTTCCAGACATCTAACGTATTTTTACTCAACAGTGTGCCTTGCACTAGGTTCATATGGCTGAACTGTTTTGGAATAAAATAAACAATCTCTGATCTTGTTCTCCTTTCTACCGTATCTAAAATAAAACACTGAACAAGTTATATAACACAGTTATGGAGATTTGGAATAAAATTTGTCCATAGAGACCCCAAAAGCAAATTACATGTAATTCTTCAGCAGAAACAGTGGAAACTGCAAGTAGTGGGTAAGTGCAGACTTATGAAAACTTAATTATGGCTTGCCATTCTTTATGTTTATCATATTCTATTTTTCACAAATGCAGCAATAAATATTTTTTGTCAAAGCAACTAATGTGGTAATTATGGATTTTCCTCAACCCAGGCAAACAGGAGGACTTGCTCAAGGAACAGAGAAGTCACAGCTTGGAAGTCATTTAAGCTTTAAGATCTGTAAGAAGGAATTTTAAAAGTGCTAATTAAATACTTGTTAACATTCTGTATAGGAATTCCTTTTTGTGAGAGGTGAATCACAAGTCTCTACAGAAGGTAATAAGCACACCACAGAAATGTGTATAGAAAGCCCTGCTTTTTTTTTTTTTTTTTTTTTTTTTTTTTTTTTAAGGAATGGTTTAAGGAAAACAAAAAGCATCCTCAGGCATCATTTCTGTAAAAAAAAAAAAAAATGTAAATGGAAAGAACTCATTACCTTTACAACAATGAAAATTTAATGATATAAGAAACAAATCATCAGTGTGAGGAGAAATTTGTCAGCAAAGATTTTTTTTTTTTAGTTCAGCATATTATTGTATGATTGGTTTGTTAACCTACTGGTTTTGTTATTCCCTCTTCTTAAAATTATATTGTTGTTGTGTTCTTGCTTGGCAAACTAGTGTTGAATGTTCAGAAACCTGATTCTTCCTGCTTATGTTCTGATAGGAAGTCTTCTTCCTTTCTGTCTCCTTAGATTGGCTGGAGAGAATGGATCAATAGATGGATGAATGGTTCACTCTGTTTTAGATATTGCAGCCCGTGTGACCTCCTTTTCAGGGCTAGAGTATCCAAATATGTTGCAGACTTTCTCTGCTTTCAGATGATTCACTTTCCCACACACACACAGCACTACCGTCTTCCCCAGCTGGTGCTCTCTTAGTCACCTAATAGGTCTTAATTTTTTTCTATGTTGCAGTTCAGCATCATCTCATGCTGGAGTTATCCATATAGTTACTCTTTGCTCCAGGTCGAGGAATTATGAAGTAATTCAAGAATAAACCCTAAAGAAGAATATCTATATATTTTACAGAATTCAAGTCTTTCAAGGAGGTGGCAAGTGGGATTAAGGAATGATCAGAGTTAATCTTTTTCCATTAGCTCAGGGATGTATGTTCTTCAGCTTCTGTTAGTAGAATTGTTTTTTTTTTTCTTAAGAAAAAAAAAAAAAAACACCTTAGATTTAATGATATATTCTAATAGAAACTCAACCCAAGTAGAAGATTTTTTTCTAAAAGGAAATATAGACAATAATCTATGTTTTTAAACTATGACTGACAAAAGACAGATTCTGTAAGGTCTCTGGAAACCTATAGAGCATGCTTTGTGTATGACAAATGTGGTCTGATTCCCTGCAAATGGCTTTCCTTTGATTGACAAGTTCAAAGTTTCTATTCTAACTTTATATTTACACAGGCACAGTTTACAAGAAGGAAAAGACCATAAATTAGGGTTTGCTCCTACCTCTGCTCAGACATTTTTATATTTTTATGTGAAATTATTGGTGATTTATTTTAATTTTAAATTTAAAATATACAATTTAAGAAGTTACATTATTTTATAAAAACCATTTCTGAGCCATATCTCACCTTATGAATTTTAAATAAGGATGAGTATATAATTCTAGAATCCAAATAACTCATTTTCATCTTGGAGGACAGAAGAGAATGGAAGTAACAGAGCAACAGAATATCAGCATGTTTCCGATTCACTTAAGAATACATAGGAAGCTGTGATATCATTTCCCTCAGAAATGAATCACACTAACATGTATGTAAAATTTTATATTGTAAGGTTATTAATGCTGTTAACCTGTAAATGTGGCAGGGACAATCTCAATGTAGAAATTACTACAGACTTGAGAAAAATGGGAGACGTGCATACAGAGTATGATATCAAACACTAAGACAAAGCTATAATTCATTAATTCATTATAATTCATTAGACAAATGTCGCAAGGAGAGGGCAGATTGTACAGTGAGTGTTTTCTGGAAATGAACTGCTAAAAATGAGGAGAGTCTGCAAAGACTTCAGCATTGGAAGCCAAGCTGAGCTTAAAAGGGTGTGTGTGGGGTGGGGTGGGGGGCTTTCACCCACTTAAATATTTGAAACACCGCTTTAAAGAAAATAAAATCACGGAAATAAAAGTCTCATCACTTCTTATGGCATGGGCTGACTCTGACTTGCATACATTTTTTCCCCTTTGCAAAGATGAGGTTTCTAAAACATGCACACAGGACATTTTACAATGATTTAGGCAAGTTGGAGAAAACACACGGTTCAGTGTAGGATTTCAAACTTAAATACAATAACATTTGCAGTCCTGGCATTGTTCCATAATAATTTTAAAATACTTCATTTTACTTATCACTGCAAGCCATTATCTGATCATATTTGACCTACATATTAATATTTTCATTACCATTCAAGCCCATTTTTTTCCTCTGTACAAATTGTCAGCAGTCTTCACGGAGATATTATTTATTTATTCTGGAAATATCTGGAATTCTTTCACCCTACGTTTCCCTTAGGGACTCTGTTGTTCCCTCTAAAGTATTGATATTAATATCTAGGGGAGGGGAACACATCCAATAAAAAAAAAAGAAAGAGCTCTCTTAATGGTATACTACAGGAGAAGTGGAAAAAACAAAGCGGGGGGGGGGGGGAAGAAATGATAATTGTTTTCTCTAAGGCTATTACCTAATGCTAAAGCAAATAGTCAGTCTGGAAATCAGCTAACAGAAGGGGATTAGAGAGATCTGAGAGTGGCTTGATTTCTAGCAGAGCTGTCTCTGCAGCTAGTGATGAGACACAGGCAGGGCAGCTCGGAGCGCTCCAGATGGCCAAGGAAAGTGGTCGTCTTGGGTTACTGCAGGGCACTGGGGCCACCAACACATCCCTAGCCAGGGAAAGCATCCTTAGGGAGCCAATCCCATGTCCAACCGGGATCAGAGAGGGTGAGGCCGGGAGCCAGGCCTCCAGCCCGCCAGCGCACCCCTGCGAGCCCAGTCTGCCCATTGTTAACATATACTTGACCTCGGTGACCCCCGCACAACACAGATGTCTCCCACCTCCACCGTCACCCCCCCCCCACAGGCCACCTCCTTGCCCCCCTCCCCGCACCTGGTCGCGGCCGCGCCGCCGCCTCCCTCCCGAGCGTCCCCGGCGCCCCCGGGTGCGGGTGCGCGCCGCAGCCGGCCTGGTGCGGGCGCTGTGGGCACTGTGGGCGCTGCGGACGCTGTGCGCTGCGCGCTGCGCTCCTGCTCCCCGGCGGACGCCCGGACGCCCTGCAGATAAATGCAGTCGCCTTCCTCGAGAGCGAGCGAGGGCGGGCGAAGCGGACGCAGACGCCGCCTGTGACAGTGGCAATCCCCTGCGCCCCACATCACATTTGTCTGCCACAGCAGCAACAACAGAGGAGCGGAGGGAGGGAGCGAGGCGGGAGGAGGGGAGCTGAGCTCGGCGCGCGCCGGGCTCCGCGTAGCAGGCTGCGTCTGGCTGGCGTCCGCCACCCCGGGCTCCTCGCCCCGCAGCTCCCTGTGTGCGCTGGCCGCGGGTGCTCGGCAAAGACTAGGTGGCCGCCGAGCGAGCGCGCGTGGGTGAGTGGCCGCAGACACTCTGGCCTCGCGAGGGAAGCGACGCCGCGCCCTGGTCCTCTGGCCCCGCGGGCCGCCACCGACCGCAGGAAGTTTTATTTGCAGCTGGGAGCCCGCGGCGGATGGTGGGACTCTCCGGCCCGGTGCAGTGTAAGTGCCTATGGGTTGACTGGGTCGGCGGGCAGGCGGGCAAGCGGGTGGCGGGGACCGGTCGCGGGCTGGTACTGTTAATTACTATTCCAATGACCGTCAGCTTCGTTTGGATTAATTCGACCGAGAGGCTCTGGGCTGAACTTGACGCTCAACTAGAGTAGGACCGCCTAGCAGGGCAAAGAAGAACATCAAGGTTTCTGAGTCTGCAATGACACTGAACTTCGCGGACAAGCCAAGGCAGCATTTTCCTCTCCCTCCACTCCCATTAGATTCTCCGCACTCTTTTCGTTTTATTTTATTTTATTTTTCGTCACCAAAGGAGATTGGGAAGATGAACATGTCTTCGAGTAACGACTAAGCAACTGGTCAAGGTGTCCACCACGGCATGTTTGGCAGGTGGCTCCACACCCGCACAGTCGGTTTTTAAAACTGGAAGCGAAAGGGTGGTTCTCATGGTGGACATCTTAGTTATAGGAGCAAGACGAAGAATCCTAACTTGATATTGGGCTGCCACTTGGATAGGGGGGTCTTCTTAGTTGCATCCCGGTTCTGTGTGCCCGCAAGACAACTTTCTCCCTTACCCTGGGGTATCTTGGGTGTGCTTTGACGGGAAGCCCCCGACAAGGATGCGCAGGCAGCTTCTCTGAGCCACGTCTTTTCCCAGAGGCAAGTCCCAAGCTTCTCAGCCTTGGACAACTGGGCAGCATCGCCTCTGCGGTACCTCGGTGCTCCGCTGGCCTTGCCGCCCTGGCCCTGCAGAGTGTTCCCTTCGCAGTCCCGAACCCGTTAAGCTAGTCTGTTCTAAACCCAGAGTAGAACATAGTGCCCAGTAGCTCCGCCGGGCTGAACTCAGACCTGCGGAGCAGCGGGAGAATTTATTAGGTTTTGGAGAAATCCCTCAGGGGAAGTTCCTGAAGCTCCTGGGGCTAGCGGATTCCCGGGACCTGTCCTTCACCATCCTCAGGTTCAGATCGGCTGGCACATCTACATCAGTTCCCCGGGCGGACCTTTCGTTTTCCAGGGTGATTTAAGCAAATAAGGTTAGGTCGGCATAAGGCTCTTAAACCAGTTTTTGAAACCGAGTTTTCTTTTTATTTCTTTTCTTTTTCTTTTTGTACGGTCAGTTAAGCTTTGGAAAAGTTTTGAGTGTTTTGATTCTGGGCAGTAGGATGTGAACCAGGACTGTTGCTAAAAATAGCTCCTCTCCCTCCCCTCCCCCCTCCCCCCTGGGCTGTTACAGTTTGCAAGATTTGGCCAGAGTCTTGTAGTCTTCGGCCTTCCTAGCCCCTTGCAAAGGATAGAAGAAAAATCGTTTGAATTTAGCTTTCCTTCCGGACTGGGCACCACAAGTCCCAGCGTGCCCCAGCATGACTGATGCTTCCTGGGAAAATGCGCAGAAAAAAGCTTGAAAGAAATTATCTAGTATTCCCAGGGAAGAGCCCCCAAAGCCAAGGAGTGAGGACCAGGGGAGCTGGAGAGGCTACTCCAGACCAACTTCATGTGCTTGATGTAACTCTGAGCCCTCTTGAATTTTTAACTTCGCTTCCCTTAATTAATCTACCCAGAGCCTGTATATAAATGGCTGTCCACAGCTGCTGCAAATTGATTTATTTCCTGATAAAGGTTGGGTTGCTGACCAAAGCATTCTTTATACCTTCTGTGTGAACTAAAATGTGTTTTTACAGGATTTTCCCCCTCCCAGTCTCCTTTTCAACATCTGTACCATTTTTAAGTGCACTCAGAGGCTCTTATTATCTGCCTCCTTTGCATAGAACAGAAGCAGACCTGGTTCTATGCCCAGGGAGTCCACACTCCCCAGAATACAAATTGAGCAGCTTCTCTGTGATGAACGGTTTGTTAATGTTGGGGGCTCCTTTTAGTTTATTGCAGACCTTTGCCTTGACCACGAAAGTGTTCAACATCCCTCCTCACCCAATTCCTTAGAAAGGATCAGCACAGACCATTGTTTCTTAAGCCCCCAGAGCCTCAGTTCTGGTGTTTATGTCAGTTGTAATGTGTCTAAACAAAACACATTCCCACTGCTATTTACTTCCCTCATATTAATTCTTAAAGCGCTTTCTAGTTTTAGCACTATGGTGGCTGTCAGCGAAGGGAGACGGTTATGTGGTTTCATTTTCTTTTTACTATTTACTACTAAAAGAGAGACACGAAAATCTCCTATGATGTTAACTAGAATCTTAGTTTGATCCAGGGTTTTGTTTTGTTTTGTTTAATTTTCTATCAGGATGGGTAATCAGAAAGTCGAACTGAACTCATTCCTCATTATCCTGCATTTTACATGTGATGTTTTCTTAGTTTACTCTTTAAAAGACAGAATCCCAAGAAAATCACCAAGGAATCATTCTGGGCACCCAAAAATTGGGTTTTAGCTAAGCACATGCTTAGAGAAGAATTTCATATTAAATATATTTGCTTAACCATTAACTACAAACCTAGATATTGCTTAGGAGAATTTCAGTATGTGATTTGCTGGTGTCTGCTTCTCATCTGATAAAAGTAGCAGACAGAGCACCTGGATTTTTTTTTTTTTTCTCTTCAATATTTGAGACTCCAAGCAGACCAGAAGCCTTTGAGATGTTATTTTTCTTTGTTGATTAAATCTCTTTCACCACCAGTACCTAATGCAAATGACTGGAGTTTTAAAAGTCTTTGGGAAAGACCTTCCTGATAAGAAGTGTTCTCCTTGCAGTGCATTGGAAACTGCACTGTTAACTGTTCCAAGAAATAGCAGGACAGCAGCCTCTGAGCTACAGACTACTGCTTTGTAATACTTATCCAATCCTTTTTTGAAAGAAGGAAAGCATTGCCCTTGATGTTAGTATCAGCAATAAGATTCCCCGTTGAGGTGTTAGTCTAAATATTTTTGGGTAAACTCTAAAAATTGTAAAGAACCTCACAAATGTCAGGTGCCATTATAATTTATTGTATTGTAAAATAGAGGCTTATCTACCCCCCCCCCATTTCTTTTTTAAACATTGAAAAGGGATCACGAGAAAGAAATGCTTCCATTAAGAATGCTGGTCAGTGGTTGTCAGTTTAGGACATTCTTCACTGTCAAATCCTGTTTCTCACTTCTTTGATATGAACATCAGCTGACAGGCACTGAATGCAAAGCCTTCTTCATTGAGGTTTTATGCAGGCAACATAGCCCTTCATAGCAAAGCAGTCTGAAAAATTGGCACCTGCACAATTTGCATGTGAAAAAAAAACAAGTCAGTTGCATTTTGCTGGAGTCTATTACTGTAAGTTATGTAAGTGGGAAAGGCTATTTATTTGTTGATGTTTGGTCCTTTAAAGGTTCTGTATTGTATGGATACCTTATTCATCATATTATGATCTTTGGTCTTTATTGATAGGAACAGCAGGACAAATTGAGCTTTTGATTTATAGAAGTTATTTATTATGAGGTGAGGCCATTTAAACCATGAGCTTACAAAAGTCATTTAGATTCAGTTAAAAATTTTAAATGTGCTTTGATAGAAGGCTTTGAGAATAATCTATTAAAAGTTAAGTACATGCATGCAGTTAGGCTAGCAGGAGTATCATTTTAACAACAATCTAGCATTTTAATAGTTATGGCCTAGGCTAGCAGGAATATCATTTGACAACAATCTAGCATTTTAATAGTTATGGGCTTCAGTACCAACTCAAAGTCCCCAAGAATATAGAGAAATATTTCAAACTTCTAAACTTGTGTGTGTGTGAGATTCTGTTTCCCCTCATTTTGCTTGTTAAATTGTATTTTCATTTGTATGACCTTTACAAAATTATTTGACCTTCTTTATATAAGCTAACAAATATATGTTAAATCAACTATAGAAACCTTTGTGAACCTCAGACTATTGTCTTTCAAAGGGGACATTTTTATCTAGAGTAAGTCATTTATTGTCACCTAAAGAGATACCTTCCAAGCTTACCTTTTTACAACCATTAATATAAGAGTTCCTAAATAATGTTTAAAGAACAGTGAACATCCTATTAAAGCAAACATTAGTTCAGTTTAATGGAGACAATTGTAAACGATAAGACAGAGCGGGTTATCTCTGTGCTGTCTAAACAGAAGGAACCACTCTGCACCATTTCCAGTAGCCATCTGTAGAAGAGAAGGGTTTGCACCTGTCTGTCCACACTAATTATAGATTAAGGCCAAAAGAAATGAAATTCAAGGAGGTTTTCAGCTAATGAAATCCATACTGATTTTTATTGTCAATGTGTTTTACGTACAGAGGATGATGGTTGAGTTATGTGTAAATAAATTGCTATGTAGCTGCTAGGCACTTGGTCCTGGACCACAATTCTGCTGCATTAACCTTTGATATTAAAAAAAAAAAAAATAAAGACGGCAACTTGGACATGGGTGGTAGCCTTTGTCTGGCGTCCATAGTTACAAGTTAGTGAACAGCAGTGGGCTCTGGAGCTTAGAAATGTGCAGTAAAGCAGCTGAAACGCCAGAAATGTTTTCATATTCTGAAATGCAGATGAAGGGAGGTCTTGTGTTAACTTATGCATAGAGTCTTTGAAAAATTAGAAAGCTTTTTTTCTTCTCTGCATTTTCAGTTTCACATCCATGAGAAATTAAAGCAAAATGACTGAGAAATGCATCCTTCACTGAAAGGTCACATGAATGTCTACCACATCTGTTTATAGTAATTATGAACATAATTAACATAAGAATTACAAATGAAATAATGACAAGCTGAGCAATGAGATATTATGCCATAATGGTCATATGTTGGAATTCTCACATTATAGCACACTAGACTTCACATTCTCAAAGAAAGAAAGAAAATGCTAGATTTTTTATCTGAATTAATGTTTCAAAACTTATCTGTCTGGGGCAGATGGACTCCTTGCTTTTACAAGAAGGTAACCTATTATTAAGAAAAGATGTCATTGAAATTAAAATTTCTATCCAGCTTGGTTGTTAACTTGTCTGTAATTATAGGTACCACTTTCTCTTTGATACTCAGTCCATGGTAATAATTCTTGATTACTATATTGCTTTGGGTTTTATTTTTATTTTTCTTGAGACAAGATCTCATTTGGTAGCTCAGGCTGGCCTAGAATTTACTATAGAGAACTGGCTGGCCTGAAACGCATAGTGATCTTCCTGCATCAGTCTCCTGAGTGTGGAGATTACAGGGGGTAGGGTGAAGGTCACCACTCTGATCTTGAGTGTGTGTGTGTGTGTGTGTGTTTAATTGAAAAAGCTTTAAAGCAAAGCACTTGCTTTGAAAGCAGTGTGTCCTCAGAAGTAAATACACAGAGCAGTGGAAGCATTGTACTTTCATCAAACAAGAACATCGATGCATTAGTTACACCTATCTTTGGGAGAGAAAAAAGATACTTCTGTTCTGAGGTTAAAGGTTGTATCAGAACTTTTTTTATTTTTATGTATGTATTAATTGCACAAGATAATGGGTTTCACTGTGACATTTCTGTGCATATGCACCTACTGCATTTTCATTAGCACATTGTAACAGAGAATATAATGGGGGAAGAAATCACTGAACATTCATATGTTGCGTTCCCCCCCCCCTCCTGAGTTGCATTGGATTTCTAGGTGTTTGTATACAGTCTGTGCCCAAAGGGATCTAACTACAGGGCTGCTGCTGGCTGGCTACTATGAATTTGGTTTTCTATCATAGTAAGAAAAAGGTGAAAGGACAGCTTTTACAAGAGCTAAAAGGATATTCTGGAGATCTGTTATTAAATTTAAAACATGTAGGGATGACAGACTTTCACCCATGCAGGGTTCACTTGCTTCTGTCATGAACCCTGCCAAGGGGTTTACTACTGCCCCAGCACCCTTCTCTAACTACTGAACCTGGTCACTTTTTGAAGATCTATGAGAAATATTACCTTGTTTTTGTGCAGTGATACTGAGAGGCTTTCCACATTATTGGATTACTGGAGGATTGTAGCCGAACCCCTTTTATCTGGTGTTCATTCTATGACAAGATTTTCACACATGCCCTGCCCCCACTCTGCCCAGCTTTCTTCACTTTGTGTTACCTATCAAATTTCCCTTGATTCTTTTCTCTCTCTCTGTGTGTGTGTGTGTGTGTGTGTGTGTGTATGTGTGTGTGTGTGTGTGTGTAGGGCTTCCGTTGCACACAAGACCAGTTTTGTTGTTTTAAGCTAGGTATTTGGAAAGCTCTTGATGAAACAAAGCCCTTCTTAAAATATGTGCCTGCTTTTCTCTGTCTCCACTTATCAGCCCCCGTTCTTAACCCATTTTGTTGTCCTCTAATGCCTTCTTGTATAGACTGTTTCATGACCCCAGGTTTCACAACAATTGTGGCGAGAGTGTATGCCATGCCAGTCTGTGGCTTATTGAACTCATTCTCCATAGTGCAGGAAAGGCTTAACCAAGCTTCAGTGCCTAGAAACACAACACAGCCAAACACTCCCCTCCCCCAATGAGAAGATCTCCTTTGCTGCATTATCCGCACTCCATTAAGGATCTGATCAGATGTTCAGATCGTCTGATGGGTGCATTTAAAAGTGAAAAGGGGCTCCCTGGGGACTACTCAGGTGTATCCCCCTCCTGACCCTGCTGGGGCGGAGGAAGATGAACTCTGGCCGGCTGGCAGAGCATTAGCCCCTGCTTGTTCTGATTGATTCTCATGCTCTGGGTGGGTGAAGAGCTGTAAGGCAGCTCAAGCCAAGATTGATTGCCTCAATTTCGAATTCCCACCTCCCAAACAGACTCTTAGATGTATACAGAAGGAAGCTCCTACCCCAACAGGACTTCGGGAGGTGGAGCAGGTGTCTGAGTCACCTGTAGCCACCAATCACAAGTGGTCCTCCTTATCACAATGGTCTGGCTGCCCTGAATCTTCAGCTAGGACACACTCAAAGCCTGAAGACAGAGGGGTGGGGGTGAAGGGGAGGTGTGAGACTTTTTTGTACCTGACTGTATTTATGTGTTTGGGTGAGTGGGGGCTGGGTTTTAGTATATGAGGGTCAACAGAGAAAGAAAGAGGCAACTCCCATAGGAGCTCTTCCTGGCAGACTGCAGAACTGTTGTGCAGGCACAGTAGATTTGTTTTGCAAATTATATGTCTTTGGATGGAGGAGAGGTGGTGAAGGTGTCACTGTCAAAACCACAGAGAGAGCTCTTGATCCCGCTGACCTTGACAGAACCTCTAATGTTAGTGGAGCCACGGGGCTAGCACAAATCCAAATATTTGGGAGGTGGGGCTGGTTCAGGGGTGCGAGTTACCCGGCAGCCCTGATTGACACCACCTCCCAGCCTCTCTGGGTAGCTGTCCTCATTCTCTGACCCCATCCCAGGCCGGTCCCCGCCCCTGAATCCTTCCCTGTCTCCCCTCCTGCCAGCATCTCTTCCTTCCTTTCCTCCCTCAGTCCCTCCCCCCCTCTTTCTCTCTCTCCCTGTCTCTGTCTCTCTTTTCCTCCCGCTCCCCTCCGTCTCGCACGCACCCTCTGTTTATTTTCCTGCCTCCATCTGGGCCCTGCTGATATTGTAATCACCCTGATGCACGTTGGCTCCTCTCCTCTCCCTCCCGCGCGCACACACTCACTCACACACAATGTGCCATCCCGACCAGCCCTTTACTTCTGATAAGCTCCGATGTGTGTTTAATGAATACAAAGCGGCGGTGTGGGGGCCCCGCGGCCGGCCGCCTCGTGCGCTCGCCGCTGGAAGGTAATCTCCGCGGCCGGGCTGGGGGCGGCGGGGCGGGGCACGGCGTGGGGGCGGCCCCCCCCCCAACGATCGGGAGCAGATAAGAGCCAGGGAAGTGAAGATGTAACCTGTTATCGGGCTCTACTCTTAGCTGCCAGAGGGAATTTACATTTAAAGATTACAGAGGGAGAGGGAGAGGATCTGCCTTTTGTTGTGCGGGGAGAGGAGGAAGCAGCGGCCCTGGCCTCCGCGTTATCTCCCATCACCTCAGCTATCCAGACGGGTACTCACGGAGGTGAGATTATGGAGGGCCTTATCTTTAATTGGGTTTAGTGTTGCCAGCCTGAATAGGTTTCAAGAGACTCGATAAAGGGGGAACAATAGATTATTTGTTGATCGGACGCTGGAGCCCTCAGATGTAGAAGAGAGAAGAACTCTTAACAACTTGATTAGCTTTATTTTATTTTAATTTTGAGGTAACAGGGTCTCTCTTGGCCAGAGGAGGAAGGACTAGGGGACTTAGGTACGATTCGAATGACTTGCAATGTTTTATTCCCTTGGCATGCTTCCTTTTCCCTGCACTTCCGCACCTGCCTGATTTTAAAGGTGCTTTCTTACCTTTTCTCTTTCAGGTTGATAAAGTGAGGGAAGGGCAGAGGCTTTGGGGATTGCTCTCCTGTATTTGGTTTTGTGTGGCTTGTTTTGAACAGGTGATGCTTTGGGTCTTACAATGAGTGTGAGAAGCCAACGAAGACCACTTTTAATATGGAAGGAGGGGAATGGTAGATTGTGGTTCAACTCTGGCTAGAAGGGCAAGCATCACTCTAGGTTAGATTTTGTATTTGAACCATACTATCTTTTGCTTGAAGTCAGTGTGGGGGAAAAAAAGAGAAGGAAATTGTCAATTGGCTCACGAATGCATTTTTAAAAATATATATGAACTTTAGGAGGTTGTTAGAATGAATAAAAGTAGACACAGGCTTTAGCCTCCTACAAACAGTTGAGATAAGTGTTTTCATAGGTACCTAGATATGAACCTGTAACTAAAAGCCTAATTAAAATTTGTTTAAAGCCAGGGAGGGGGCATGTTTCCTTGTTGACAGCGGCAGATCGATGTGGGAAGACAATAAGTCCCATTATTTTGCTTCCATTGACTGAACATATTGACATTACAGGTTTGCTGTTGCCTCAGTGAGCATGACAAAACACTGAAATTCACAGACCAACTGGTCAGAGTGGCGAATAGATTACTGAATGTCCTCTCTGCCTTCAGGTTACCTTATCACCCAGGCAGAAGGGAGAAGGCTAGCCTGCAGTTCTTCAGAAGGAGCAGAGCATTTTTGGTTAAGAAACTGTCAGATAGCAGCATGTCTTGGGACTATCAGTTATTTCCCCAGAAATGAATATTACATAAAATGTATGTTTATTAAAAAAAATCGGGTGAAGCAACCTAGTAAGCAGTCTTGAGAATTTTACAGAAGAGAACACCCATTTCCAAGATATCCCTTTACCCACCCTGGAAATAATCACAGTAGGTGGCCAGCTTGTGTTTGGGTGATATCCATTGTGTTCCCATCTAGGGTTCTCACACAGCTAAGACTGTGTCTTACAAAAACAATGTTTAGAGTTTTCTAGACATAGAACCTGACTCTGACTTCTCTGGAGTTTCTTTTGGTGGATGAAACAGGAAATGGGTGGGAGCTTGTCACTCCCTCAAACTCAGGTGTGTCCAAGACAGTGATATGAGTAGATAGGCTTCCAAGGAGATGTTGACAAAATATAATTTGCTATTGTCATCTGGTATTTTACACACTTTGCATTTTATACACTATGCATATAATACACAATAAAATTAAGTATGAGGTAGACACGGAGTCCAAGAAATCTGAACCACACCAAAAGTAGATAGAGCCAGAAGAGACTAAACATAGTTTTTAAAAAAGTTTAATAACTGTGACTTATACAAGCATACACTGACTGTTGCCATCACGCTGCGAACCAATGCCCTTTGCAGTGTTTTAGAACAAAACTAGTCTTTTAGACTATTTTCATGAAAATGTTAGGTTTCCATTTGATCAGCAGGTGCTGTTGAGATGAAAGCCATGTGTAAATTTTCAGAAGGCTAAAAGTGTCAATTCAGAAAAGGAAAGTGATAAGAGAAAATGCAATCAGTTTTCCTGTTTTCAATTTGTGCAGAATTTGAAGAGCTGTTTTGTTGAACTGCTACATCTGCTCCAATATGAATATTGAACTACTTCCACTAAAAATAACAACCTATAATTTGGAAGCTACTGCAGCCTTTTGTTAATGTGAGTGGGTTATTTAAAAACAAAACAAAAAATAAAAATAAAAAAACCCAATTTTCTATTTTGACAGTCTTCTGCCTAATGTGCATTTTCATCTGCATTGAATTTTCCTCAGCAGATAAATGGTGTTATGCAATTAGGGCCTCATCTTGTTTGGCTGTGAAAAGAGGTTTCTATAGGTGAAAATCCTGGTGATATAAAAAGGCATTGCACAAAACAAAATTTATTTTAAAATAATCTTTCAAACTATGTTTATTAAAAGAAATGTATTATTTCTTACATCCTGTAATACTACAGTTTTTAACTTACTGGCAACTACTGTGAGAAAGTTAACATGATTTCATTGCATACTGAGCAGTCTATAATGTATTTCACCTTTAATACACCTTCAAATGTAAGTTTAAACTAATCAGGGATATTCTACCTAACAGGGCTTTCAAATAATTTTTTTCATGCTTAAGTAAAATGATTAAATTATGCTTGAGTGCCTGCATACAAAGGCTTTGGCCTCTATAGTACTGCTAATCAAATAAGTTTTATGGACCACATTAGAGGAAAAATTGGATGCATTTTACTGGTGACATTTCTAGGAAAGGCATGTTCTTTAACTCATGTAGTATTAATTAAAAAGAAAACTCCAGAATGTATTTAAAATAACCATAATAAAAAATGCTTCATCCATATAATAAAAATGTAAGTGGTGACACTATCTACATGTAATATGGGCACAGAAATGTCAGGTAGTAAGATATGTGTAGAAGTTAGCTATTGATTCAATCATTGATTGTACTTGGTTTGATTTGTGGCTAAAGTCATTTGTCCAGGGTAGGACCTGATCACTGCCCAGGATCAATTAGCTGTATAGTTTGTGGCTTCACACTTGACTTGCTCGGTACATTCTTCACAGATAGACTCAGAACAGCTTAAAAAAGGAGAAATAGGAAGACAGATGCTAATGATGGCACATGAACGTGCCACAAATATATTTCTTTTGAAGCATCAGGTCACAATAAGTTTTGTTGCAAAACAAAACTGGATGCATTATTGGATGAATGAATGATTATGTGTATGCAATCAGATGAGGAATATTGCTCTTAAGGAGTGTCATTTCTAATCTGAAACACAATGAGCAGTTCAGTATTATCAGGTGATCTGGCATGTTATTAAATAAGTTTGGTATCATATGATTATATTCTTTGGTACATGTATTTTGCCACTTTTGTGGAAAGAGCCCAAGCCAAGTATGGTGGCTTACAACTGTACTCTCAGCGCTTGGTGGGTAGAGGTAGAAGAATTAACAGTTCAAAGTCATCCTTGGCAACATAGTAAGTTTGAGGCTAGCCTGAGCTACAGGAAACTGTCTCACAACCCCTCTCCCTACAGGAATAAGGGAGGAAGCAAAATTACATATCATTCAAAAAGCTTATCCACAAAACTCAGCCCCATCACTTAGAATGTTCTGTGCTGAAGATGCAATATTTTCTGTGCTCCAGGAGAGAAGAGTTTCCTGGGTCCTCAGAATTATGGTGTGGTGTACAGGCTCTTTCAAAGAAACCACTGGTAAAGTGCCATGGTTGAAGTTTAAGGCATGTTGCTTTCTTGTTTGGAAAAGTTACAAACCAATTAATTACATTACATAAAACCAGTAACATTTCCGGTGACAGATAGACAGGCTTAAAATCTTTGAGGCTAGAGATCTAGCTCAATTGGTAGGATGTTTCCTTAGCTATATGCAATGCTCTAAATTTTTCCCCGGCATCACGTAGACTGGGTGTGGAACACCTACTTTGTAGTTTCAATTTATGACATCTTGGATATTCTAACTCACAACTCATGAATAAATGACACAGTAATTTGTTTTTGTAGATGTTGTATTAACCAAAATCTCAAGACAAATCAGTATTAGGATGAATAGAGAAGACATTTAGAATATAGATACTATGAGAGAAAAATACCAAGAATACAAATGTAAATTTTCCAATGAGTTTCTGCATGTAAACACTGTAAGTGCCTTGGGGCAAAGTGACTGATTGGCCTTATTATTTTTTTTTAAGATTTATTTATTTATTATGTATACAGTGTACAGAAGAGGGTACCAGATATCATTATAGATGGTTGTGAGCCACCATGTGGGTGCTGGGAATTGAACTCAGGACCTCTGGAAGAACAGTCAGTGCTTCTAACCTCTGAGCCATCTCTCTAGCCCCCGGCCTTATTAATTTTTTAATATCTGTGGCAAAGACAACTTCAGAGTGTGCTTTGGGATTTCAGGGACTGCCACATAGTTGTCTTGGGAGAAAGAGACTTACTGGCATGTTGGTCCTAACTTTCACATACATTTTCCCCATAGACTTGAAGTGAATGTTGAACTACAACCCATGGCTAAGACTAGCCATAGCTGCTGTCCTTATTTTACTTTTGCCCCAAATTTTATTTACTTATTTATTCTTATTATTACTCAAGGTCTTACTCTGTATCACTAGCTATATTGGAACTCACTATTTAGGCCAGGCTTGCCATGAACTTCCAGAGATCTGCCTGCTTCTGCCACCCATGTGCTTAGATTAAAGGCATACTCTACTATGCTCAGATTCAAGTACAATTTTTTAAACTGAAGTTTCCTTATGTTCCCCAGACTGACCTACTTTGTGCTTGAATTTTCATAATTAGGGCTTATTCTCTGGATACCTACCTGTGTTGGTGATCTTCCCAACAGATGCTGTTTTCTTTTACTTTATGTATGGGGTTCTGTCTCACTGAGCAGGAGGCAACTGGTCCCTACTAACATATCTCTGGCTACTCTTTAATGTGTCAATGTGTATATCTCTATTTTTCTGAATCTTTTGTCACTTATCTGCCCCTAATAAGTGCATTCTGCACTGAGCCCATGACCTGCCGATGTATCTATCCCCTTTTTTGATCTATCTAGCATCATTGAACAGTGTCCCCAGGCTTCCCCACCCCAGTGGACTGTTGTATATCTTGATCTCTTTTTCTGCCATCTTAAGATATTTTTTTTTTGACCATTGAGAGGGAGTTGCTTGTTTTGTTTTGTTTTTTTGTATTGTTTTTTGGGTTTTTTTCCTTTTTCTTTTTTCTTTCTTTGTTTTTTTTCTTTCTTTTGATAAAGTATCTCTCTATGTAGCCAAGGCTGGTCTGCAGCTCAATTCTTGCTGCCTTAGCTCCTTAAGACTTGGGATTGACTACAGGCATATACCATACCCAGCTAGGAGGGAAAAAAAAGATTTTGTAGTGTCTTTTATACTCGTGTAGATTGTAACTGGTTGCATGGCATATAGCACTCTATGTTATAAAAAGAAGGGCCTGGTATGGATATGTAGTGCTCTGAGAGGTAAAGTGTGATGCCCTTCAGTTCACTCACTGACTACCTTGCTAGCTTAAGACATAGCCCAGTTTTCAGATTAATTCCTCAGAGGCAAGATGTGGGCATCTCCTATGTGAATGGAGACACAGGAATGGACTTAGGGGTTTTCTTACAAGCATAGTGTGTATTATTGCCAATGGGCTGAGAGCACTTTCTTCCCAGTGCTGGGACATGGGTTACAGTAGGCACTCACTGGCTTCTACTCATCTGCCTGAGGAGGAAAGGCCCTGGAAAGAGGGACCCAGGCTTCCAGAGGCATCTTGAACCTTAGATGACTGTGTGGAGTGTTAGTCATTACTCATTGCTTTCAGGGACAGTGATGGGGAAAGAATTTGGTTATGCAGTGAGGAGAGACTTCTGTTAAAAGAAATAGGTTCTATGCTTTTCCTCCACAGTCTTCACAGCCTTGTGCCAGGCCATAGAAGAGAGGTATAGGGAGTGGAGATTGGGTGTCAATAGGGAACAGTCACTGTGTCCCATAGTCTAAAAGTCTGAAGTCACCTGGGAGGTGTAGAAAGTGCCCTTTTAAAAAAAACTTTGTGGGCAGGAACTGATAACTTATTTAAATGAGGGGTACATTGCCATGTGACTAAAATCAAGACTTGAAGTTTCATTAAAACTTGACCAAGAACTTAACCATATGCTTTGTCTGACGAATTTTAAAGTTTAATTATTACTATCAGCATCTTGGCTTTGAATTTGTTTTCAGTTTGTAAAATCAGTAAAGATTAAAGTACAGACACTAGAAGTTTGTCTTAAGTTCTCTAATTTATGAAATCACTACATAAAGCAAGGCTGTATTTGACAAGTAGAAGAAATTGCATGTGTTCGGTTGGATCAAGATGGACACTTTATTGTCATCCAGAAGCTTTTGCTGTTTGCTAAGGAGTCCTTTGGCTGGCAGGGCTTGAGAATAATGCTATTTTTAAATTTCATTAGAAATAGAAGTCATAGGAATCACTTTTACTTCATGGGCCACAAAATATTTTTTACTGATGTTTAAAGTACAGTGTGAAGCTAAGTGGAAATTCTTTGCCACAAAGGAAAATTTTTTTCAAGTAAAGGTTCAGTGAGTTCTTCATTTAAACCTGAGTCCTTTGGATTGTATATTATCTAACATACATTAGATAAAGGATTCCCAAGAGATGCCATGGAAAATTGTAGGGAAGTTGAAGAAAGCACTAGGGATTTACTGATGATATGAGTGGAAGAAGAGCCTGTGGCCAGGAAACATGGTAATGGAGGGGGTCGTGAGGTGTTTTATATAAAGTATTTTGTTGTTGGGTGTTGTTGACTCTTTACTTTTCTGAGGGGTGTGCCACTTAGCTCACTCAAAAAAAAAAAAATCACACACAGAAGCTTATTTTTAATTATAAATGTCAGGACTTAGCTGGCTTATTTCTTGTCTGCTTTCCTTAAATTATCTCATCTCTCTTTTTCTTCTGGGATTTTGCATTTTTCTATTTCTGCATATCTTTCTTACTCTATTAGTGGTTGTGTAGCTGGGTGGCTGGCCCCTGATGTCCTCCTCCTTCTCTGGCTGCATTTTTTTTCTCTTCCCAGATTTCTCCTGTATATTCTCTCTGCCTGCCAGCCCCACCTATCTTTTCTCCTGCCTTGCTATTGGCCTTTCAGCTCTTTATTAGACTGTAGTTGTTTTAGACAGGCACAGTAGCATAACAGTACAGCTTCTCAGAGTTAGACAAATACAACATAAACAAAAGTAACACACCTTAAAATATTATTCTGTAACAGTATTTGGTAATACTCTTTTGCTGGACTTGTTAGAGTTTACCTAGTAACACTCACACAATCAGCCAAATGCTATACTCGGGTAGACTGGTCTTCAAAAGGGCCTGCAGTGGTAAGGATGCCAGAAAAATGGCCTGGCATAGGGCAGAGAATGTTTCAGATCACTTCCTGCCTGCTACACAGTGCTGTGCTTTCAGTGCACAGTCTTAGGAAGCCTGTTAGTTTGTCTGTCTGGTTAGTCATGTAGAAGTTCTCCATCTCTTTCCTGGGCCACAACATAGAGGAAGATGTGATTGACCCTGAAAGACTGATAGTTTATTTTCTGAGTCTATGCATATGTTCTATATACAGTGACGAGCAAACACAACACAGAAGAATATAACAGATAATAGTAAGGCTGGAACTGTGGTGTTTATCAGATTGACATGACAGTTCTTTTCCGTGAAAGCATTCTTAAGTAAACATTAGAATTCTGTAAATTCTAGGGAGTGTCAGGTAAGAATTGCCCTGGATGCTCCCTGGTTCCCAGTGCTCACCCATCCACATTTGCATTTTCATCTCTATTTGGAATTATTTAGAAAGGAAATCCACATCTGACCTCTCATGGATAGCAGTATATAGGCAGTGACTTCTCTTCTTACTGTTTAAGCAAGGTAGGGGCGATCAGTGAAGGTGGAAAAGGAAAAGAAATAGGATGCATCTGCAGTGATTGACATGTTCAAGTTAAACTTTCAGTTGGCCACAGGGGAGTAGGCAGAAAATACTAGAGACAAATAGAATTGAAGAGCCATTAAAGAGGGAAGAGGTGTCCTGTGGAACCCAAGGTGGCTTCTTCCGGAGGCACACACTAGCTATAAACCCTGGTAAAGACTTAGAATGACTGATGAGAAATGAAATGTTTACTCCTGCAAGGGAATCTAAAGTAAACTGGTAATTCCTGCTGTGTCTAAGACAGGCTGCTATGAGGAGACCTAAGGCAGTTAGTGGATACAAGGCACACTGAATACCAAACCTACTTGGGACAGTTTTAATAGTTTAAATATATATATATACAGATATTCTAGGGCACAGGAGGTCATGAGCCTTGTGAAAATTGTTCCTCTGAAGTTGGCTCTGCTATGATAAGTCTAGATAGAAGGTAGGAAAGACATGGAGGCCAAGCCAGCATTCTACCAGTGAGCTACATCTCTGCCCCCTTATTTCAGTAGTTTAGATGGAAGGTATTGCAGAAGAGTGGCCATGATTGTGTTAGTAGGACAGGAAGAAAGATCGGCTTGCAAGAGACATTTCCGATAAAAAATAATAGAGCATAGATTGGGGGAGGAGACTAATAGAGAGGAGGTTAGCAACCTGATGAACTATAGTGCACTTGGCTTGCCAGAACTTGGGAATTACTTTGAAGGTTTGTTTAAGGGCAGCCTCCCTGCTCTGCTACATACTCAGAGTCTCATCCTGAGACAAAGAGATTCTCAAGGTTTCAGCTGCCTTTGATGGGGTGGAGACAGCATGATGAAGTGGTAGGCATGGTTACACAGGTGTGTTTTGACCTCTTTCGGTCCTATCTCTCTCACGGATTTGGTTCCCTGAAATTCTTTCCAATGTGACCAACCTTTCTATAGATACCTTCTGGGTATTCAGGAGAATAAGAAGCATGCAGGCCTTCTGAGCTCTAGACCTTTAGCCTCCCGTTCTGCAGAAGCTACCTCTGTTTTATATGTGTTTATCTATTGTTAACATTGAGAATTGGTTACAAGATAACTTATAAAACTTCATTCAATTCTAGCCTTACATAGTGATGAGAAGGTAGAAAGGGTAAAGTGTTAAAGATCAGTTATGGGAACAGGGACAATCCTTGGAAATTGACATCTATTATATTCCAGGCTTTGTGCTCTTGGGGGCAAGGGAAGAATAGTTTTCCCAGGAGGTCTTTGAACCTAGTTCCATTTCTTCAATGTGCTATGAATTATCTATAGAACAAATACATTTTCATGCAATCATGTTTTTCAAATCTTTGTAAAGCAAGAACAAATATGCTTCATATATTGTTGCTAGAATAGAAATTAATGTTTTCATATTTTTACAGTCAATAAAGAGTAAACAATATAGTATCATGTGTGAAACTATGGGTTTTGTTTTAAAATGGAGGCCTCAGAAAAACAGGTTTATTCTTTTGATGTGCTAAAAGACAGGAGTAGACAGCACATCTTTATGATTAAGTTGCTCTGTGTCATTCCCACCTTGAGAGAATTTAGTATCAAAAGACACAACATCAACATTGAAACTATGTATGAATCTGACATGGTGACTCACTTTTGTGATCCTAAGACATTTGAGGCATAGCCTGTTTCAAAAGAATTAGTCAAAAAAAACCTTTCTATGAATGAAGACTTTTTAAATAAAAATTTATAAGATTCTATTGTTTCATATGGTTGAGGCATGCAGGTAGTTGGGAAATATTACAGTGAATTATCCCAATAAGGTGTACTATATTTTGGCAATGATCTTTATCCAACTTTTTTTTCTAGTCACCATGGCTGCCAGGACTTGAGAAGCTGTCATGTAAATTGTCAGTAAAGTATAACACAGCAAACATGCCACTTCTGTAGTTACAGTGCACCAACCATATGATATGGATCATAGAACATTGAAGTTTTGGGCTAGTTTCTGAGGGTTTTGTTTTGTCTTGTCTGTGCCATCGCTCTATACTTATACAAACCAAATGCTTCCTTTTGTTGTTTTTTTCTATTAATTTATCTAATACATTAAGTTGAGAAATGCATATTTTTTTATTATGCTGTATTTTTAATAAAAATGTACTTAATAAAGCCACACTGCTGGTCTTGTAATAGGAATGCCATTTCCTAACTGTGGACCTGTAAGTGCAACAATTACTTCAAAATTTTGGAATTTTTCTTATTATCTTTATGACCATCTTGAGTTGAAAGGCTACATATAACAAACATACTATACTTCATTCAAATTATAGGAGTTAATAAGACCCTCATTTTTTCCTTTACAAAAAAAGATCACATTATACCAAGATTTTGCCTTGCTTTTTGCAGTGTCACTTACTATGAAAACACCCTGTTTCCCTTCATTTTTGTAGCCAGATATTATTTTTTTACAGTTAAAAATCCCCACAAAACAATCCTTTTTTTTTTTTTCTTTTGATTCCTGTGTATCCCTGGCTGTCCTGGACCTTGCTCCCTTGTTCTGTAGACCAGCCTGGCATAGAAGTAAAGAACAATTCTTTTTTTAAAAGGCCAAATTATGTATTGGTAAAGAATCATTTTTGAGCTTTATTGTTAGAAATGAAAGAGGATGTAAGTGTGTGTCATCCCAGTTGTGACAGATGTCAGGAGGCTGATGCCCCAGTGTCCTTGGTCTGAGAGCCAGGTGCTTAGGTGCCAAGCTCCTCATATGTGTTTTGTGGCATTGCCTGGGGCAGAATGGTAGACTGCAGTGTGAGCCAGAGGCTCACTGGTCAGGACTTTGCCCATCTGGGGGAAAGTGACTGTTAGTTCCCTGCCCAGTTGCAGAGAGGGGCCTGGTTCCTAAGTCCCTTGTCACTTTCTTTTTCTTTAGAAACAATTCTCACCCAGACCATAATAGCATGGCCTCCAAAGACATAGGGAGGTTGACAGGGATGCGATGCACACCATTGTCATATTACAAGGTTTGCTGTTCTGGGGCTTCCCAACTATCGAATTGTGAACCCCCCTTTTCTAGAAATTCCCAATGTGTCTTCTGTCTTCCTTCATTTGGGAATGCTGAATGGCTCAGCTTGACTCTGGAAATAGGAGCACATGCCTGGCTGTAGCTCCACCTTTCTCTTTCTGTCCTCTCTGAGGCCCTGGTGGCTTTGTGCACTTTTACCTGTCCCCCTGTGTGCTTTCTGAGGGAAGGGACTAGGTCACTTTACCTTCTTTCTCCTCAGCCTTTTCTAAAGCTTTCCCTAGGAGGCTATGGCCTCTCTCCTGACAACAGGCTCCTTCAGTGTGGGAGTATGGATAGAACAGCTGGGATCCTTTTGATGCTTTGTTAAATAGTGAAAAAGCTCACACCTTGAGCTCAAGTTATTTACTTAAAGTTCTCTGGAAACATTTACTAGTTAAAACTGAAGGGAGAAGTTTGGCTTAATAACAAGTCTTGTTTTCTTGCTCCACCTCTTTCCACCTTGGTCCTTTTTTAAAAAAATTAATTGTGTTTCCTTTTAAAATACAATAAGCAGCCATATTTTGGCTTGTATATTATAACATTGCCTAAAAATACAATTCACTCTGTGATGCTTAATTTTGTCAGCCTGGCTGGATTAAGAAATGCCTAGCACATTAATGAAGCAGATTTTTGGGCGTATCTGTGAGGGCTTCTTAGAGAGGAAGGAAAACCTGCTGAGAATAAATAGTAGCATATCATGGGCCCAGGACCTAAACTGAATATAAGTGTAGAAGGTTTAAGCAGTGGAATTAGAGTTCTGTTTTCATCACTGATCCACCCAGATAGCAACAACCTCATTTAGGCAACCTTATATGACCCTGTATGGTGTATTGATGGACAAGGTCTGACTTCCTTGCTCTAAGGCATCATCACCATCCTAGGGCTCACTACTAGTCTCTTGGAAGTTCTTAAATCTCACCAGCTAAAAACAGCCCTGTAAACAGGGGTAGACACATCCACAGCAGGTGGGAATTATACAACCATGGAAAACAAGACTCTTCATTACTTTTAGAAAAGTTACTATTTAGGCTTTGAAAATACCCCACATTTGCAAGTTTCTAAGACAGGAAGGTAGAAGGGGATGAGGAGTGAGGATCTTGGACCTTGTAAGAAATGATAATAAGGGTTACCTGTGTGGAGGCCTTGCTTGCGGCTGGGAGGCTGTAGAATCTCCTTGACCTATGACTGCAGCTCCAGAGGCAGACACAGAATCTCCTTTTGCTTTTATGTGAAGATTGCCAGCATGGACTAGGTACTTTTATTTGAAGAAAGCAGTCTTTGGAAATAATTGTTTGTCTCTTCTTTTATCCTCTAGAGATGGTCTTTCACAGATGAAATTATAGGAGAGAGAATAAATCACAATGCATTCGTTAACGGTATTGTTCTCTTTGTCACTTCAAAGTATTTACCTGTATTCTAATAGCTGCTGTAATTTCACTTGTTAACTGATAGTTAATGGTGCTTAATTCTATCGTTACTACGGTGGTAACTTTCAGAAAGAAAAATTGTAATTTCATCAGGTCAGTTTTCAGAAAAGACCTTTGCTTTTGTTTTAATGGTCAGAACCATCATGCTTCTGAAGCCTTTTACTGAACAGTACAGGTGGAATACACTTATCCATAGTGTCTAGCAGGAAGAAGGTGGCCAAGCCTGATAAAGACCAGGGCACTTGGCAACTTGAAGACCATAGAAAGATCACATAGCCTATAAAGGTTTGTGATAGTCCTGACAGCTAAATTGGGCCACTATACTACTACCTTAGCTTGATTCATTTATGTGATTTTTTATTCTAGAATCTGCTATGTATTAGTGCAAGGCCATGTGTGGGGGACAGGGTAAGGGGCAAATCAAGTAAGAGGGAGTCAGTTAATACAAGAACAGTAAGATGTGTTCATATAGTGTTTGATGCAGTGAACACAGCAACTAAGGATAGAATGCTGGGAGTGAGATGAATTTCCCTGGCTGGGAAACCATTTCTGGGGTGGTACTGAAATCTGGCCATACCTCAGTGTATGCACCATCTTGAGGGAAGGGGATGAAGCTTCAGGGATGAGATAAAACATTGTCGGGGCTGGAGAGATGGCTCAGCGGTTAAGAGCAACAAATGCTCTTCCAGAGGACCAGGGTTCGATTCTCAGCATCCACATGGCAGCTCACAACTGTCTGTAGTTCCAGTTCCAGGCAAACACCAAAGCAAATAATTAAATAAAAAAAGTTAAAAAAAAAGAAAAGAAAAGAAACATTGTCAAAGGAACTCCCTTTCCAGTGTTAAGCAAAGCAGGTGACCATGCTCATAGAGTAACACTCTTTCTGGGGATGAGCGTGCTACAGCAGTGTAAGATCTGAAGGCATGGGGGAGAATTCCATGAGATCTCTTAACTAGCAGACTCAACTAAGAGCATTCCATGCCTAAAACTTGCTACCTTTAACTTTGTATTTTTATTTTGTTCCTGTGACAAGTATCCAAGAGAAACAATTTCGAGCAGGTAGGGATTATTTTGGTTCAGGTCTTAGAGGTTTTAGTGTAGAGGTGGCCAGATAAGTCTTGCAGGGCTGTGGTGAAGCAGACTAAGCACAGGGCTAGGAACATGTTGGGAGGAGCCTGTTTATGGCATGGCTATTAAATAGAGAAGGCAAGAGAAAGTGGGCCTCTGCTGCTTTATTCTTCCAGTTTTGTTCTCTTTGGGCCCTCATCCTATTGGATGATGATGTACCTTGGGGGCCTCATTCTATTGGATGATGATATACCTTGGGGCCCTCATTCTATTGGATGATGAGATACCTTGGGACCCTCATTCTATTGGATGATGATATACCTTGAGACCCTCATTCTATTGGATGATGATGTACCTTGGGGCTCATCCTATTGAATAATGATGTAACTTTGGGTCAGATCTTCTTACCATCTTCAGTTTTTGTCCCAGATACTGGAACATTTCTGGAAATACCCTCTTCAGACGTACCTAGAAGTATACTTTCCTTACCAATGCCCTAGACATGTCTCATTCTAGTAAGACTTACCCTCACACACTGTATGGGCATAAGCTGCAACTGTTATTCACTGTTTTGGGTTGGGGCCAATGCTGGCTTTGAGTAATTTTTAGCTATGTACTATGACTGCACAACACCCATGAGAATAGATGTATACACATGGCATCTAGCAGGAAGAAGGTAGCCAAGCCTGATAGAGATGACAGTCCCATGGGAATCTCAAGAACACAGAAAAATCACATGACCTAATAGCTGTTCAGGAAAAGATTGATGAATGTCTTAAGAGATGAATTGGGCCACTTCGGGAGTTCAATAGGTGGGTTTTTTTTTTTTTTTTGTCTGATTCTTTTTATTCTGGATTGTTTTTATGTGCCAAGTGCAATGTGAAATATTGAGGATAGAGTGACAAGAATAACAGGTAGCAATCCTCTCAGAACTTGAGAATGGGGGAGGGCGGCATGATCAGGAAGCTATAATGTCAGATATACTGATGACAATTAGGAAACAATATTAAATGATGAGAGTGGTGGGGGTCCGGAATCCCCATGGCTTGGAAACTGTTTTGGAGGAGATGAGTACTGGAGTGGAGCTGAGTGAGCACGACACCAAGCTGTAAGAAGGAGATGGAATGTTCTGTTTGGAACATGTGCAGGGAAGAGGTGTGTGCTGAAACCATGGTTGGAGGGAAGGCGGAACACTGTTGTTGTGTGCATCTTGTTTGATGGGGTAAGGATAAGGTGAGGACTGAGTGTGTGAGTGTATCAGCATAAAGGCTGTGTGTGTGAGTGTATCACGAGGTGGTTAGTTACTAGTAAGAGGCACAATATGCATGCGTGTATGTCATGGATGCTTAAGGAAGTTTATGGACCTAGAATTTATAAATGTAGTTTCTGTGACACTTCAAGACAGTGTGCAGTTGCATCCTGTAGGAGGTTGAGCTGCTGAGTTCTTCCATGTTTTCAGATTGAGGGCTATGGTGAAAGTGCCCCCAAAGGAGAACAGCAAACCTTGCTCAATGTGGGACACAATAAGGTCATGTCTTCTTAGATACAGTAGGTTGCTTTCATAGCCTAAAAGCCAGTTGTGTTCCTTTTTCATGAAAATGCATGTTCTTATCCTAGAAAATGTTTTCAGTCAAGAGAAGCTAAAGTTTAGTCTCTCAAGGTTAATAGATAAAACAAGTGTGTGTAAATGTTCACTTTTTAAAAAAAAATCATATATTATTTTCTAAAAGAAAAATGTCCTCAAATGTTGATAGAGGTCTCCTGAGAATGTGTTTATGCAGTGAAGGGTTTCCTGGCCATGATTGAGCAGGACTGTATCGGGCAGCTGCGCTCCATCTCTTCTGAGGTTGATTTTGATGTGTGTAGTCTTTACATCCTATTAAATTTTTGAAAGATAAACTGATACAAGAATGATTTGCCAAAACCAGCAGACCTTCCTTTTAAAACCTTGGCTCAGTGTACACATTGAAGGGATGAGGGAGTGAGATAAAAGCATTATAAATATGAGGTTAACTGAATTCAAAAAGAAGGTTCTCTCAAGTTATTGCATTCCTTAGAAAATAAATACATCGAGCATATGGTTAAGACTGATCAAAAACGTATTCTGTATGCCAGTGATTGCATTCCCATCTGTGATTAAGGTTTTCTGTCTGCATCTGGTTTTCACATTGTATTTCTGTAACAGGAATCCTTTATATAGCAGAGTTCACTTTCTGTATTTTCTATTAGCTGCAGCTTGAACTACTGCGCACATCGCAGATTTAAACATGTGCTTTTCATTACTTCATACCATTGAGAAAAAGTAATATTTGTTTGGGAATGTATGTTTTCCACAATTTCCATGGTAATACAGCACGTTGAGCCTTTTTAATGACACTCGTGTAGAGCTACAAATTGCTTGAGGCATTCCACCATGAGTAGAACTCAGCCTTCAAACTTTCCTCAGTATGTGCCCCTACCCACCATGAAGAGGTTTTGTGAATTTGAAGGCTGAGGGTTGGACAAACATATTATTAAAGATAAAGGGAAATTTTGAAACTTTTCTGTTATTGATGTATGTTAGAAACTTTTCTGTGGAACAGGAACACAAACGTTTAAACATAATATCATAGTGTTGATTATTATTGTTCACCTTATTACCATTTCATATGGCAAGAGTTCTTAATACGTTAGGTATATGAGATACAGACATACTCTCGTTCTCTCTTTCTCTTGTTCTCTCTCTCTCTTGCTCTCTTCCTTCCTCTTTCCCCCTCCCCCACTTCCTCTTTCCTCTCTACCTTCCTTCCTTCCCAAAGTCTACACTGTTTTGTGTATAAGAAAGCTAAGGAAAGTGATGCTGATGACTGATTTTAGGTTTGCATTCTGTGGACTTTGAGTGTGCGTTTGTATACTCTGCAGACATTTTAAAATCATAGATTTGTGCATTGGAAATATTTGGTAATATTGTCTTCCAGCTAACTTATGCATTTCAGAGTCCTTACGGTAGATGCTGTGAGGTTCAGAAATAAAACACTGTGTTCTGTTCTAAGTGATGGTTTCTTATCATGTAGTTTGTCTCTCAGAGGTCTTTCTTCACATGATAATTTTATGTACCTTAGAACTAAAATTCTTGACACTGTTTTTGTTGCTGTTGTTTAAAAAACTGGCCTAAGTCTGCATTTATGGGAATAGACTTATACCAGGCTTTATTTCCTTAGCTTCATTTGTTCCGAGTCAATTGTGGCCCATGGCTGACACATAAGAAATTATTAGCTGATGTCTTTAGTTGACAGCTTCTCTCTTTTTTAAAAAAATATTTATTTTTATTTTATGTGCATTGGTGTTTTGCCTACATGCATAACTGTGTAAGGATGTCAGAGCTTGGAATTACAGACAGTTGTTAGCTGCCATGTGGATGCTGGGAATTGAACTCAGGTCTTCTGGAAGAACAGTCATTTCTCTTAACTGCTGAGCCATCTCTCCAGCCCAACAGCTTCTCTCTTATATTTGTTGACAATTGCTGAAGCAAAAAATACCAGTCTATATCACAACTGAAATCTAAAATAAAAAGTCTCTTTGCTATGATTTTTTGTTTAGCCTCTGTTTTTATTCTTATTTATTTAATTATCTTGTTGTTGTGGCATAGAAGCATGAGAAAGAACAAAGTTGTTTTATTTTATTGTCTTCATTATGTTTAAGCTATCAAAGTTGGCTTTATATTGGTTATATATTGCATCTTTCACATGTCACATTTAGCATTTATAACTATATTTACTGCTCTCTCTATGGCCTTCCCCCATCCATAGTACTTGAATATTTATATAATTGGAATATGTTATAAATATCTTGGTTACTTTTTCTTTGAAGCATTTCCTCTGTCATTTGTTAATAAAAAACTTTACTTTTAATAGCAAATTAGATGTTTTCAGTTTCTAGCTGATTGTTTTTGATATTCTTTGAGACAATTCCCAACAAAGAAATACCTAGTACCACATTTCTAAATACCTAGTACCTAATTTGTGCACTTTTTATTTTATTTGATTATTAAGAACCAGGAGCAACCATTGATCCCCAGCAGAGGTGGCATGTAAAGGGCACAGATACATAAATGTAACACTTCTGTGAAATGTATCAGAGCAGGGCTACATAGACTGTTTCAATTCATGACTCCTTCTGCCTGATAATTTTTTTACATCATCCTGTATATATACTATATAAAATAAATACACAGAAAGTCAAGTGCTGATAATAGTCATAAAGAATTTTATTTTACAATAATGCTTTAATAAGCACATCTCCCTTTTGCTAATGTTGAACATATATTAGGTTATTAATGCAACTTTCTTACATGAAACAGTAAGTCTTGCCTGAACATTTTACACTGGAGGCTTTGGTGCATCAATATTTTCCAGAGATGGCCAGTGTTTTGATTTTATGATTATCAATACTGAGAATGTTGCTTTGCATAAATTCATAGCACAAAACGGCCCTATGTTTAGGACCATTTCAGAGACTGTTAAAAATTCTGCCGTTATCTGTGGTGATGTTACTTATTTAATAAAACCTGAAATATTCGAGAGATTAACACAGTCAAAACCTAGGCAGACAGCTCAGGAATTTCTTAATCCTTGAGTACAAGAACAAACAGCTGGGATTCCATGGCACACACCTTTAATCCCAGCACAGGGAAAGCCTGGGAATGGTGACCTATGCCCTTAATCCCGTAACTCCAGAGACAGAACTTTTTCTGTTTCTGTGAGTTCAAGGCTAGCTAAGAAATAGAGTAGTTCCTCCCTTTAATCCTAACCTGGATGGGATACAGCTAGTGAGAAGGCTATTTAAGGTCTCTTAGGAACCTAGCAGAGGAAATTGAAAGATAGTTGGGTGAGAATTGACTGTGGTGTTTCTTCTCTATGATATTTCAGCCTTTCCCCGATATTTGGCTCTGAGTTTCTTTCCTTACAATTCGAATTAGTTCAATACTTATCCCCAGCCAAAATTCAGTTAATGACTTTTTTTTTTTTAAAATGAAACTCTAGTCAGCAACTCAAATATCAGTTTTTTGAAACCAAAAACACTAATCCAATCCAAGAATACACTAATACACTAATTTGATACATACTGAACAGTTACACTGCAAACTCTGAAGTCTTTGTTTTCTGTAATTAAACCCTTCTGATGTTTCTAGAAGATCAGAGAAATTCATATGCCCAGTAACAGCACTGCAATTCATAATATGCAGCAGCCTCTAATCTGGCTGAGGTATTTCAGGCAGTAGGCAATGGCTTTGTGGGATGGTCTGCACAGCACACATAACTGAGGCTGCACGTGAAGCCCTGTGATAGAGCATGGACAAACACAGCCAGAAACCCCTCAATTCATGCCTATGTTGAGTTTTTAATTAACTGTTGCCTGTTGTCCTTTTGGAAGCTTTCCACCGCTGCCTAATTTTTCATGACCTCCATATTCAATTAAGTGACCCCATATAGGGTTGCAACCCACATTTTAAGGAGCTGTTTACATGAGCGTATTTACCAACTTATATCCCTAAGAAGTAATTAGTCTAAAAATATAGCATCATCTATGGTTATAGTTTTTGAAATTGATTTTCTGAAGCTATTTTTTTTATTTATTGAATTTCTACTTTATGTGAGTATGCTTTTCTTAAATCCTTATAGTTCATAAGTCACAAGAATAGAACATCAGTGCGTTGCTTGTGGGGATTCATATTACTGGTTCTAGCAGTAGATATAAAATAGTTGGTGTTTCGGAATCGATGAAAAAACTGTAGCCAATCTATCAGGAAAAATGAGAAAATTGATCTCATATAAGAAAGTAGTAGAGATTTACCAGCAGAGCAGAATGATCCACCAACTATTTCTCGATTAAGATTTTCTTTCTTTTTTCTTTCCTTCCTCTCTCCCTCCCTCCTTCCCTTCCTTCCTTTGGTTCTTTTTTCTTTTCCTTTTTTGAGGCAGAATAGTCTTCTTCTTCTTCTTCTTCTTCTTCTTCTTCTTCTTCTTCTTCTTCTTCTTTTCCTTCTCCTCCTCCTCCTCCTCCTTCTTCTTCTTCTTCTTCCTGCTTTTTCTGCTGCTTCTGCTGACCTGGAATTGATTATGCAAACTCTTGGCAATTCTCCTGCCTCAGTTTCCTGTATGCTCAGAGTGTAGGTGTAACATACAATATCTGGCTTTAAGATTTTTTTTAAAGTAGCCAATTATATAAGAGTTATTGTCCATGGTCATCAACTGTTTCCAACTGTTGTAGGTAATAATGACAATGGTGAGGCTTCGGGGGAGAGAGTGTAGGTACTTTGGTTCAAAAGAGCATAACTTTCATAACTTAACTAAAGTTAAAACATAAAATGTCCAAAGAATGTTGTAAAGAGACTATGTTTTATCAGTTACTTATTTACTTTTGAAATGGGCAAAGTGTAACATGCTTTCTTAAGCTATCGGTGGATGTATACTTTGAAATCAAAGAGCTCTGGAATTCAGAAAGTGTCTACCTGAGTCAGATGATTGACAGGTTCAAGCTCTCCTAAAACACCTCTCCCAGGAACTGAGGAAATGGGAAGTGTTTGTAATTCTGCCCCAATGTAGAAGAGCATGTATCTATTTCTTAAACAAACACAAAGCTGGCCTGGTTTATCATGTAAATAGATGGGCGGACTGCTTTAGCCTGGTTGTGATGTGTGCATTTTTTTCCCCCTCTTTGTTGTTGTCAATAGAAAAGATTGATCTGTGGGCTGGTGAACTTATCTGTGTCCCAGTCAGAACAGCAGAGGAAATTAGCAGAGCGCTTGGTGGAGAATGATATCTGTCAAAAGAAACACTTGGAGAGCGCTGAGTGTAGTGATAGGTGACTGCCGGAAAAAGGGAAACTTTGAATATTGGCAAGGTAAGGAACAGATACATATTTTGATTTTTGCCACTTACTTTATGTGTCAGAAAATCACTCTATCGTTTTCTCCCATTAAGTTATAATTGTGAAGAGTTTTCTCTTTCTTATTGTAGCACCTGGTGATAGAGTTGTATTTTCGTTTTAACCACTTGTGTGTGGAGTCTCTGGGTGTGGGTTTAGGTGGGGTCAATATGCCCAAGAGAATTCTGCTTAATAGTTTTGGTTCTAAAGATACCAATGATCAATTATCAATATTTTTTTTTTTTTTGTTTCTTGCCGTGTTTCATGGCACATCTGTTAGAAACTGAGCAATCCTTGGAGTAGAATAGTAAAAACTGTGCCATGATTTTTGTGTTTATTGAAAAATGAGGAAATGGTGTTTTTTCAGCTTGTTGACTAAAAAGGCAAGCAAATGGTTTTCAGGTTTTGATTTCTTATGATGGATCTTGATTAAGCAACAATTTTGACTTGACCATGACTTCCTAAGCAGAATTCATATCTGTAGTCATATTAAACAGAAGTGATATCTAACTTTAGGAAATCACCAAGGATAGACTATGTGTATATTGCTATTTTGAAAGAGGCTTCTGCCCTGAGCCATGAGCCGGGTGTTACAGACCCTGTAGCAAGCTCTGCTCCAGATGATGCCAGAAATGCACTTGGTCAGAGGCTCCACCCATAAGAAAAAGCTGTACTAAGTAAGATAAAGCTGAAAGTCAATACAAATGTGGATACTAGTTGGCACTTATGTGACTTCCTGACTTTGTGCAAAGAGGAATAGCAAATACTCAGCTTCTCTGGCCATTGCTTTGGAAACATTCCTGCTGCTCCCTGTCCCACAGTCTCCACTCCAAGCAGTCCCAATTCCTCAAAACACTTGCTGGCTTGTAGGTTTTTTTTCTTGTGGTTTGTTGGTTGTTTGTTTGAGACAGCTTAGCCAAGAGTGACTTGAAACATTTGATCTTCCTGTTGCACTCCCCAAGTGATAGAATTAAAGGCGCGTACTACACAAGGATCTCATTTTCTGGCTTCTAAGGAAAGTTCTCAGGAAAGTGTCAGTAAATGAGCATCTGTTTAAGAGCACAGAAAATGAAATAACTCCCTGTAAAATTGTATGTTCTTCTGCCGGAAGTTTTGAAATTTGACGTCAACATCTTTATTTCTTTTCCTTTGGTCCTTCCGTTTATTTTTGTCTTTCAGTGTGACTAGTGAGAGGTACCAATCTGAAGAAGATAAGGAATGTAATTGTGTCACCTCCGTGGGATTTTTTCCATTTGCTCCTATCTTCTTTCCTAACTATGGCCCTTCTTTATTAAACATTAATTTTGACAATTCTAATCTTGGTTGGTTAGGCTTTCACAGTCTTGCACAGAGAAAGAGAGAGGTGTCCATACTGTAAGGAAACAGAGTAATGTGGACACCCATCCCTGATTTAGAAATTTCTATGTTTTAGCATCTGAAACAAATATTGGTTTAAGAACAGAAAAGAACTCGGTGTTTTGCCTTGTTATTTCCATAGGGGTTCAGATTATATGGCAAAAAAATATCTAAAGTATTACTTAAATACTGAAAAAGATATTGGGATTTAAAAACTTGAGTACATACGGTAGATACATAAAATTATCATCTCTATTCAACCCATCCCACAGCAGTAGCATATCTTCTGCTCACATGGAATACATCTGTGGCATAATGACACATAATTGTGTCTGGATGGAAAAACCTGTTGAGAGGAAGAACAGTATAGGGAGAGGCTCCTTCATACACTTTAGTCTATCTATTTGTTGTAATAGGCAAATTCTGAGCCTCCAGCATCATATGGTGCAGATGACATGCAGTTTCCTCCTTCTCTATGGGTCTTTGCCTCTCCCTGTGTGTGAATCTTTGAAGTCATGAACGTAACAGGCATGTTATGATGACATACTTTAAAACTTTCAGGTTTTCTTTGTCATGTTGTGTTAAAATGTATCCCTAGTTATTTCTTCTTCTTTCAGATAGTAATAACTGTATAGACATATGAGCTTGAGAATTCAGTTCACCCAAGAAGTCAAGAACAAAAACAAAAAGCACACACTTTGTATTTGCAAGCACCTGGAATCCATTGGATTTCTGGAGTTGTAATTTGGAAACAGACAAAGCAAAGAATTACCAGCTGAAAAGCTGGCGTTGTGAGTGAAAACAGCCTGAGGAGGCGCCAGAGCCTGCTTTATGTGAGGAATTGGAGGAAGGGAAACAGCCCAGGGGCACACTGCCAGCTCCAGAGGAAGCTGGTGAAGCGAAAATGCTGCTGTGGTTCACTTCTGGTGGTTTTTCTGTTTTGTCTTATGGTTTCTTTTGATGTTCAAAGTGGGCCTCAGGACCATAGGCCTGATAAACTCAAACTGGACCACTGAACCACACCCCTAGGCCCAGCTCTGGAGTCCAGAAGCTTCCCCAGCATCCACACACCTGATGCTTGCTTTTCTAGAAAGCTTGTGGAATTGTTCTTTCTTAGTAGGTATCCTTATGAAGGTTACATGGGATTGGAGCCACTGGAGGTAATAGCTTTTCTGGGAAACTTTGCTCTTATGAGCTCTTAAGGACACTTCTGACATGGGTGTATTACAATATTTGGTATATTAAAAATAAGAATAAAAAGCCAAGAGGCTTTCAGGATCATGGAAACAAAGAGTGTCAGGAAATGCATGCAGAGTACTGTATGTTCAATAGTTCTGCATATGAAATGAGATATTTAGATAGTACCAATTTATATATTGTGTAGATTTCAGAGCCAGGTTTGTTTTGGTAAAGGGACTGCCTTATCAGTAATGCCTTAAGCACCTTTGAGCATTAGTGGCAAAATAGGAAAGTTGATTCTTAAGTAAAATTGCTTCTTAAAGAGGAGCCTGTATTTATATTTTATTTTTTTGGTCATGTTTGAAGGTAAGATAGCATTAATGGACTCTGCCCCACACGGAGCTTTGAGCGTATTGTTGCATTGCACACTGATCCCAGGTCAGTGTGATGCGTGAAATCAATTTATTTGAATCTCTTTGCCTCTATAGGAATTTGGCAGTGTGCCAGTTGTTTTCATTTAATGTTCTTTGTGTTGAACACAGACAAGCAAGCATGCTTTTGTGTTCTTCCCTCCTTTGGACTCTGTCTCTTACAGCCAATATTTTGCTCTGTGGATTTTAAATGAAGGGAGACTATATTGTGTGTATAATGCCTACTCCTTGTTTGATATACACACAAACACAAAGTGTGACTTTATCTTTTAGAAGATATTTTTTCACCTTCATAACCCACAGTGTTGATGGTATACATAAAAATACTTAAGAATTTTGTTTAAATAAGATTCTTAGTGAAATAAACAGGTTATAGGTGTTAATCTCTGCATTAATGACAATTATCGAACCATGAAACAATTGTATGAACTGTAATTACAAGATGTATTTAATTTGTGAACTAGGCTATCAGAAACCATTCTTTAGAAGTATTTACTAATGTGAAGATATACCTTTTCATTCAGCACACACTAAAACAATGTACTAATGCTTTCTCTTTAACTTGTTTTGATGAAGACACTGCTGTGTGAACTAAGTTTGTTAAATGTGAATCTCTACTGAAGTTATGATTTGGGTAATTTCTTTTTCAAATATGCAGAGTAATATCAGGGGGTGGCACAGAGGCAGTTCTTCCTGAGAAGTTCATATCCATGTATGGATGTTTTTGTAGGCAGCAGGAATTGTTTCTGGGTCAGATTTTGGAAACAGTGGAGAAAGGAAATGCTGTGGAGTGGAAGGAGACTGTGCTATTGATGCTGCAGGCAGTTCTTGAGGAAGTTGGTATGCAGAACCTTGGAGCCAAGGCTACAGGGTCAGGCTCTTACCCAGCAGCCCAGCTTCCTTGTTTAATTACCTGAAGAGCAAAACAGTCCGCCTAGGAGTGTGTGAAATCCCAGTATCTCTTGCAGCCTCCTGGCGTTCTGACATCCTGCAAAACCAGCCCTGTCTGTCCGCCAGCTTCAGGCTGATTCACGCCTGGGTTCCTTTCTTCCAGGAGGCATTGTGTGTAAGAGAGTTTGGCTGTGAATCTGTGATTTCTGCCAGTGCTGAGTTCTGTGCTCATTCCTTCTGCTCTATACTGACTGATAGGCTTGGCTTTCCTCTTTCTGCAAAGGATTTAAACACATGGCTCTTTCATTTCCTACTCCTGGCCTTAATGTGGAAGAAACCCTTTTACTCTGACACATGTTAGCCAACAGAAGACTGAGATCTTGTTTTTCAAATCTGTGTGATAGCATCTTCTGTGTTGCTATTGTGTGGGCAGACCCACTAGTAATAATTTAGTGCAGAACTAACAGTTCTAAGATGACAAATTTAATCATATGTGAAAATAGAATACCCTGTTTTTAAATGAAAGGTAATAGAATGTTGTCTTTCTCTTTTTCCTTGGAATGGGAATATAGTGTTGACATTTGCAGTGGGAAGCACACCCTTGCAGTATACACCTATTGATGAAGCTGGAGGTGATGAGAAATGATATTGGTTAGCAATAAGTCTAACTTCGGGGGAATCACATAGGAAAAATATTCTAAGAAGTGCTTGGAGATGGAGCCCTTTGAGAGATCTCTGGAATACAAGATGTTACCTTCCCCAGAGGAGCCCGAGTGTGGACTGATGAAGTGTCCTTTCTATGGGTGGGGAGCAGAAGTTCTTTCTTCTTTAAAATCAGACCAGTGTGTGACTACATGTGCAGGAATTTTCTTTCTCAGATACTTCATTGGGATTCTGTCATTCCAGGCACATGTTTGCCTCTGTAAATATAAATAAGAGTTGTGGGCATGGAAAGGAGCTGTTTGTTTTGAAGACTGCTGAAACTTATCTCAGCTACTGGCAATAGGTTCTGTGCACCATTTTCCCCAAATGATAAAGCTGCTGAATTTCATGGGAAAGTATTTGGTAGGGATTATTTTTGAAATTTTTTATTGCTATTGTATTTGTGGATATAATGTCTGTGCTTGAGTATTTGTATATTGTGCCAGGGGAAATTGTATAATCACTTAAATAGCTGAATTAGCCTGGTATACCTGGCGACAGACCTGGCCAGGTGGTCTGTTACCCACCTGTGCCTGGAGTTCCATGTGGGTAGGCTTGTTTATTTATGTAGCAGCCTGCTGCATTTCCTTCGATGTATTTCTCTTTTCAACATCAGTATGTACATGTATCATAAAAATATATTTTTAGTCACTGTCAACATTCCTAACTCATTCTCTACACACGGACACTTTATTATACCCCCCACCCCTCAACTTTTGCTAGTCTTTTTTTTTTTAAGCCACAGCTTTCTGGAATGCAGGTGACAGTAGTCTTGGGTGCAGCATTGAGTTTATCAGGGCAGGACTTCAAAAAACAAATGGTGGAGTTGTGGTTTCAGGTCAGTTTGCTCTGTCCACCTGGAGTAAAATAGGCAGAAAAAGTGATATTAGACAAGAAAGTGGGTAGGAATCGATCTGGCCAAGGGCAGGTGAACAGTTGTATTAGTAACTGGTCTATGTGTCACTTTACCCATGGGAATGGAGAAGGTACATTTTCACATCAAAAGCATTTTTTTCAAAAAATGTTAATGAAACATATAATTAAAGATAATTTTATTAAGTCAAAGTAAGTGTTGAAGTGTCTAAGTGAACCTAGCTGACAGTAGAAGATTTGAAACGCTCTACTCTCGTTCTTATATTTAAACCTATACAGTAATGGATTACATTCTGCCTGGTCTTGTGTAGGGGAGCCAGATGAGTGATGAACGCCTCTAGGGTCATTATAAAATATTAACTTTAAAATTCACCTTGATTCTATAGCAGATATGCCGTACTGAGAATTATTTGGGCAAATAAAACTCATTTTGGAGTGGCATTTAGTAATAGAACTCGTAGTGAAAAGGTTTTTGTTTGTTTCAGTAAGTTTGAATCTATGTACAAATGTAACAAATTAGTGTGTGTGCATTGATTTTAAGAATTTGCAGTATGGAGAAAAAAATGTGGGAATTTGCTAGAGATAAAAAGTACTGAGGAAAAAATATGACCAGAAAAAAAAAAAAAAAAAAAAAAAAAAAAAAAAAAAAAAAAAAAAAAAAAAAAAAAAAAAAAAAAAAAAAAAAAAAAAAAAAAAAAAAAAAAAAAAAAAAAAAAAACCAGAAAAAAAAAAAAAAAAAAACCTCTGCGATCTTTGTATTGCTGTGTCTTTGCTCCACCTGGTGGATTTTGTTGAAAGTGTTTAAGTCTGTGTTAATGAAAAGAATTAACCACTAGGCAGTTCTTTGAAGAAGAATCTCTTTGTTGATGATTTAAATTATTTCTAGGTTTGTGCGTTTTGTTCTGTTCTTTCATTGCATTGAAAGCAATATATGTTATATAGAATATGTTTGGTTCGAAGTGTAATATATGCTCATTTTAGAAAATTTGGAAAATCATCACATAAAATTGTACTGCTCAGAACCATGGCAGCATTCGTTATGATGATTTCTAAATTATTATATTTGTATTTTGCCTTATACTCAAGCCATAGCTGACCTGGAACTTGCTGTGTATATCAGGCTGGCTTCTAACTTGTGGCACTCCTTTAAGCCTCTGCTATTGAATTGGTAGATTGCATTTTTATTTATTTTAAAAAATGTGGAATATTTATTATTAAGCCCAAGAATAGTGATGAGTATACTTCCTGCTGATTGTAATTATTTTTGGATAAATGTTTCTCGCGCTCATAAGGGGTGGTATGTCAGTGTTTAGCAAGAAGCACTCTCTTTCCTGACACAAGGGTAATAGAGATTAAAGGTGCCTTATGAATTCATGGGGTTGTTCAAGTCTGTCGTTTGTTGGCCCTATACAGATTGCTTTCTCTGGAAATCTTTAGGATTCAGTTGTGCTTTGATCATCTTATTGTTTTCCTTAGTTTTTTTTCCCCTTTTAGATTCTTACAGTGCCCAACAGAAGGTGAAGTTTTGAAAACAGTGCCTCCATATGCAAGGGATTTGGAGACCTTTTTATTGTCTCTAAAATTGTCATTCATAGTCCTCATTAGCATTTATTGTTGCAAGCCTACAAGCAGAAAATGTGAAATTGGTATGTCATGAATAGCCCCACAGAGCTCTGGAGCCCTCTGATTTTGCCTGCAGTGGGGTGTGGGCTGGGCTTTGAGGGAAAGCTGTCCAGATGGCTGCCTGCGCACAGCAGAGCTGTGGGTTTTTGTCTCTGGTGCTGAGAGGAGAGAAAGTTCATTGGAGCATACGCCATCACCCTTGCATTTTAACAAAACTAACTAGCCATTAGTCAAGATGGGAAGGTGGTGACATTGAGACAAAGATTTTCCATATAGTGTTAGAGGCCTTGTCACAGGGATACAGCTGAGGACTGAGGTACCTTCTATTTTATCCCAGTGGATTTGTGGTTAGAAAATGGGATGGAAATGGTATCTTATCTGCAGATTTTCATGCAAAGAGATCTTTAAAAGATTATTTTCAAATTGGGAAATAGTGATTTGATTTGAAAAGAAAGTCAATAGAGCTAGTAATCTATATTATGGGTTAAAACTGTTTTTATTTAAAATCTAAAAAGAAAGAAGAATTTAAACCACTTTTTCTGTGGAGAAATGTACTTTTAAAGAACATTATTAGATTTAAGTTTCATTTACATAAAATAATGTTCAACCAATGTAAATGTTAAAGCAGTTTCTAGAGTTTAGATTTTCTTAAATATTAGTTTTGAAAGTCAAAAGTTGTCTATTGTCCAAAGTATACAACATATTTTGATACTATAAAGACACTGTCACTATTATAAATAAATAATAATAATTACAAATAATAGGTTCTATTTGCTTCTAGCAAGTAATACCTTTGAGACTTCATTTTTGTACAAATACATATAAATATACATATTTATGTATATAATAACAAACATATTTGCTTTTATATGTGTGTGTGTGTATTTGGGATTTTCTTTCTCTCACTTTTTGGAGCTAGTGTCTTATTGTATTGCCCTGACTGGCCTGGACTTGTTATGATGACTAGGCTGGTGTTAAACATTCAGAGATCTACCTGCCTCTGTCTTCTGAGTGTTGTTATTAAGGGTTGACATCACCATGCCCAGCTGGATAATACATGTTGACCAGATCACCCAAATCAAATATATTGTTTTAAAAACTGTCAAGATGCCAGGGGTGGTGATGGTGTTGCATTTCTTTAATCCCAACATTCAGAAGCCAGAGGCAGGCAGATCCCTGTGAATTTGAGGCAAGCCTGGAACTCAGAGTAAATTCCTGGTCAGCCAGGGTTACACAGTGAAACCCTGTCTTACAAAACCAAACCAAACAAACAACCAAAACCCCCCTAAAACATAAAACAAAACAAAACAAAAAAAAAACCAAAATAAAACAAAAACCCAAAACAAAACCGACCAAACAAAAAAACCTGTCAAAATGATTGTAAGTGTTTTCATGAACATGCTTAAGAGGGGGAGAATGGCACAGAGACTGGCGAATTAGGAAGACATTACTCTTTGAAATCATTTTTTAAGGCTGGCTGTTTCGCATTAATTTAAGGGTCTGTTATTAACCCACATAAGCTAATAGAGATGCAAAAATCAAACTGAGTCGAGTGTAAAATGAGGGTGAAGTGCATCAGTTGTGTTGTTGCCATCTAGTTCCTTGCCTCGCACTGGCCTGACAGCGTAGCATTTCACAAAGGACCACATAGCACGTTCTGCACACGATGGAGGGGGGTCTTGTCCATCTAGTTGCAAGTGATCCAAGCAAAACAACCCTTTCTGCCTCTGTAATGTCTGTCTAATCACTTATTAAGACAAGCTTCCTCTCTCTAGCAAGTTTCCTTTTATTGCACTGCATCTTACCGCTTAGCACTTAGACCCTCTAGGACAGCCTTAAAGAACCTTTGACCCCATGATGTTTATATACCCTTCAGAGTCTTAGGGTGGCAGTCACAACACTGCTCTTTCATCAATTAAGCAAAGTTCTTGTGGTCTCTTTCTGGATGCCAGCTGACAGTTGAGGAAGTACACATGCTTGCCAATCATTCCCCCAAAAGAACATTCTAGAAATTGTCTGACTGTATCTATCTTTTTACAGTAGGAATTTGTAGAAAAGATGACAGCTCACCCCTCACCGTGATGGAACACTCAGTGAACTTTATGACTTTATTTTCTATCCCACTCATATCTTTGTGGTTGGCTGTATCTTATGTTATAGGCTGAAATGTATGCCTTTTTTTTTTATGCAGACAAAGTATAATCGGATTTATCTTTGTCAGGAGACAATCTATTATGGTCTTTATTTAATACAGTTTCAAATGTCTTTCAGTGGCAGAAACAAATTAATGTACATTTTTACTGAGTGTTGTATCTATTTAATCGTCTGTCACAGTGATGAGGAGTTAGGAAGTCATCCAGAGAGGCCCATCTCCCCCCACCCAGCAGCTCACACATTAGGTAGGTTTGCCCTGTCCGTGGGATGCCTTTAGAAACCACTAATAGCTTCCAGCTGGGTGGAAAATCAAAACCTTTGGGGTCCTGACAAAACTAGAAGATTTGAATTTGAAAGCAGAGCTAATGCCTACATTTTATTTTTTACCACTCGTCCATAAAACATTATTTTCCAATATGTCAGCCTCATTTGGTGGCCAGTGGTCTGAAATAGAAAGTAGAACAAGCAAGCGGAGAAATCTGGACATTTGTGAATCCGCCCTTTCAAGCTGGTGTGCCACTTTGTGGAAGGGTCTCCCTGAGAGCAGGGGGGTCTTAATGACCATTCATCAATGCTCGTCGGCTGATCACCGAGTGCCTTCTTATTCAGTTTATCAAGTCTTCCACATAAAAAGTCAGAATAAACCTTATTGAGCTTTGTTAAAGCCACTAGAAGTAAAATGCTCCATTTGAACCCACTTTGCCCCTGTGTTCTCAATTTGTTAATGCAGCCCTGCTTAAATGAGTGCCTTTATTGGTCCAGTTAGAATATGTGAAACTATTAATTCTCTTGTATTGAATAGCTGGTGGCAGGCCAGAGCAGATGGGGTAGGAAAGTATTTGGTTGGGTGTATTGCTTTCAATTAGGATCAATGAGGTTCCAGATCCTTTGAATTAACTCACTTAATACCCACTGTGTGCAGGCACGGTGTATCACCAACAGCCTGCAAGAGGCAGACAGGGAAGTTGAGAAGGCCCTGTAAAAGCTTCTGTTCAGCTTCTCTTCACCAGGGTGGAGGACTCTCCTTTGCTACCGATAATGCCTCAGGACTCCTGTTGTCTCTGGCTGTGTCAGAGCTGAACAAAGGGGGACTGTAGTGGAGTGCTGTTCTGTTGTGCAAGGGACATGGCACTGTAAGGCTAGGACGCTGAGTATGTGAAGTTACCGTCACAGACCTACTCAAGTGCTTTTTCTTTAATGAGAAAAAAAATTTGCTGATTTTGAAAGACAACTCTCATCTTAAAACTGCCTTTAGAAAAGTCTTTGTACTAAATTGAAAGTTGTAGTACCACGACTCTTCTGAGAAAGTGTTCAATTGACCATTAATGTATTTTTTGTTTTGAATATATTTTAATTTGATAGACTATATGTTGATGGTGATACAGGACAGCGTTTTGTGCTGAAGAAAACTCTCCCAGTACATACTCTGTTTCTTCTCTATTGTTCACGATTCACCTATATAAATGCATCCATCATGCTATTGATTGTCTATTTTTATTATACAATTTGGATGTTAGAGAGATCTTGGCTCCTCACACTCTTTTTATTAAAGGGTAAGTTATTTCTGTCTAAGTAACTGTATCTATACATATCCAGGTTTCCCAGTTCAGGGACAGATGCCAAATGGGGCTGCAGCTAACTCAGTCTCTGAGTGAAAGAAGGGGACAGCTCTTTGAGAAAATGCTGAACTAGCCTTGGATGCACATTCTGCCAGGCCCCTTTTGTAATCAGACTTCTAGGTGAGAATCTCCAGGGATCTAGGTTTTGTTGACGTGGATCAATTTAAAGTGGCAATTACTGTAGTCAGATAACAGCATAAAAAGGCTTTTTACACATAGAAAAGATACATAATCACATAGCATATGGAAGTTCAATTTTCTGAGCTATAGTTTAGGGACTTGGAGTGTACCGATATTAAGACCCAGTTTTAAAACCAGATATCATCCAGTTTTCTTGAAGTGTATTGCATTTTGTCATATGATTTTCTATTTTAGAAGTGATTCACCATGCATATTGATGGAAGGTTGTGTGTCCCACTGTGAAAATGTTTTCTTTCTAACATAGGTATGGTATTAAAAAAATGGTGTGTAGCATTGAGTGGCTTTTAAAAAATACTCTTAAAAATGAAAATCTTTAGATTTAGGATTCTGGATTCTATAAAGGTTTTTATGCCAGCACTTAATTGATGATCACGCTCATGCATGCTATAGCACTTTCTGTCACAAGAGTGTTTGAGCTTAGTGCTTAACTGAACTGAAATCCATTACACAGAACCTCATTACAAGTGACATCTAACTAAGATGAACAAAAAGATTGGCCTCGTAAATAGAGTGTAGTATACTGTTAGTGACAGAACAGAGTAATCATTATGAATTGTAGTCTTCTTACAAGTTGGCTCTGACAGTGATGGATTTTTGAGGGGTTCGCTGGCTGAAGCAGCCCTTCTCGGGTACAGTGTTCAAGAGTTGTAGAAGTTCTTATTGATCGATGCTGTCCATCAAAGATGATCTGTTTTTTGTTTGTGCAGAGTGTGTGCTGTGTGCTTGTATTTTGAATTACTCTTGGCCAAAGGGCTATGAAGAAAGTGGGTAGAGAGCAGAACACCCAGCCTGTTTCCAAGATGGGGTCTTTTAGAATTTCTTGAAGGCATTGAGAAGGGGCTACAAATCAACCTGACAAAAGCTTATAGAAAATGTCAGATAAGTGAAGGACACTGGTCACTGCCAGAATAGCAAGAGTTAAAGGGGCCAATCCTGTTTTCATGGCCACTGAACTACCTGGTTGGTGAGTCTGGAGCAGAACTGTCTAGGAGAATTTTGTGTGTCTAGTGGATTGGCTGTACATTGGGAAGGTAGAGCCTGAGGGATTGACCACCGCACAAGCCCTGTTGTTAAAACAAACAATCAACGAACATAGACCCAGGGAAGAGTTACGAGTGTTAAATTGTAAAGAAGAGTTTTAGAAGAGAATGATATTTTCCTTCTGCATTTTTGTGTGTTTAGAAACAGATGTGCAAGGCAGGCAGGCAAGCCTGTGTTTCTCCTATGAGGCAAGGATGTTTTACAAAGGACTAAAGAAAGACTGCTGAGAAGAAAATAGCCAGCTTTAGATAAAGCACTGTAACAAAGGCTCCTAGTTTTATATATCATGGTGTCCATTAAAGCTTAATATCGAAGAGTTCATTGAACCAGGCTGAGTATGTGTTATTCATGGTCTGGGTAAACATTTAAGAATGTGCAAAAAAAAAAAATCAGAAATTAAGAGGACATGATTGTTCAGCTTTGGAAAATGCTTTATAATGAAGTTTTTTTTTTTTTTTTTGTCTCCTGTGGACCTCTATGCAATGCACAGGAGAGTAAACTGAAAATGTTTGGAGCATATCAACACAGGATCCCAGGAGATTTAAAATACTCTAGTAAACTAAAAATGGCTGGATTCTGCTTCTAAAAGAGTATTCTATTTTCCACATGCTACCAAGAAACTGATGAAAGACTACTCTTGATACTTTGTGTCTGGTCAGTGAGCTGGCATAGCACACAATCTTACAAGATGTTTTCAGGTTGTTCAGGGTTTCTAGATCAATAAAAGAACTTCGTGGTCTTGTCTGTGCCCTTGTTCGTTTTACACCGTACTTTTCAATAATGCCTGTTAAAATTAGAAAAGGGAGGAAGCCTTGCAATGTCGGTTGTGGGGGCCAGGTCAACATTGCCATCTTTTGGCAAGGTAAGGGTTAACTCGGAGCTGGGAAGGGGGTGGTGGTGAATGAATTATTCAGCATTTAGCTTATCTTTCTGCATTTCACTTTCTGCTTTTTGGTGCTCTAGAACTGGGGCGGGAGGTAGAGTGGAGAAGGGGAGCTGTGATACTTTGCACACACGTCCCTGTCATTGTTCTGCCTGAAGAGACAGGGCTGGGTTCAAGGCCACATGTGCTCCTGTCATCCTCCACATTTCTGCTTCAAGTGCAATCCGGAGTGTCAGCTCTCCATCTGTCTCTGGCTGGCAGGCGCAGGCGCCCAGCTCCCTGCCTCGGGCCATGCCGCCCCAGCCCCTCTGATGGCCCTCCTCTCTACCGCCCTGCACATTCCAGAACAGGAGGCATGAGCCCGCATCGCGCTCCCTCTTAACACAAAGTTGCTTTCAGTGTGTTAAACGCTGGATTCCAGGATGCCTGGTGAGTGAGCCCTCTTTTCTTGCAAAGAAGGAAGCTTTACTTTCTATAATGTATGGAAAATACCACTGCCCTGCCACTACTGTATTGGATGAGGTCAGGGAGAGGCTGTGGGTTGATGGAGGTGTGATTGGGAGGCAACATAAAGAAAGCTATCAAAATCTGGATGTAGGGGTGTAGGTTATGGAGAGGTGTGCCTTTGAAGCTGAGGGGAAAGACAGCCGTGGCCGGTTTTTTTTTTTCCCCTCTTGCGTAAAACAGTTTATACGGGAGGATTAGCTTCAATGAGAAGTGTTGTCTCTGTTCCGGGTTTCAGAGCTGACATCTGTACTTTCTGTGTGGAGTATCTGTTTGTGGAAAGAATTTTTAGATTATGGTAGAATTCTGAGAGAAGGTCTTTGAACAGTTGGTTATGTCAAAGAAAATGAAGGAAGCTTTGACACTCAAAGGCATTTCTTGCCCTAAATCATAGTCCTTAGATATTATCATGTAAATAATTGAAATTTGGTCATTTAGAAGAAGTATGCTGAATTAATGACATTCTTGTGTCCCTGGAAATTTAGTGTATGACAGTTTCCCCGGAAAAAAAATATTATCTTTGGTGACTGGAGTGTTTCTGTGGTTGCTGCCAGCGAAGGCTCTTCTTGTGAAGCCTGGCGTGGAGAAGAGCTGTCTCTAGCCTCTAAATTGTCCTGTGCCGAAAGCAGAGCAGATAAAGGCAGGGTGCACAGAGCTCTTCCAGCTGCTTGATATGTGCAGATTATTTGGGTAGGGCAGGCAGAAGAGGCTGTGCTTGGTCAGAGTCTGCACACCTCCCAGATGGTGTTTTGAAACATTATCTGCCAGTTTTCTGCAGCCACAGTTGTGTGTGGGTATCACCAGTTGTTTGAGGAATGTTTTCCCTTTAGGATATGTCTTGGAGTCCGTTCTCATCATTATTGATATGTCTGCAGAAAGGATGCGTTTGTCCAGGACTGTGTTTTTTCTGTTGTTTGAGGGGCTAGGAATGCATAGAAGCTGAAACAGGGGATAATGAGCGAGGTCTTAGAAAGGTCATTTTAACTCTTGAAGTTCTCATCTTGATTTGTATGCGCCAAATCCTCCCTCCCTCCCTCTCCCTCCCCCTCTCTCTCTCTCTCTCTCTCTCTCTCTCTCTCTCTCTCTCTCCCCCTCTCTCTCCCTCTCTCTCTCTGTGTAAGGAATTGGTATGCAAGTGTTTGTGTTTTATTTTTCATTTTAGCAGACCATTGGAGCACAGTTTCCTGTAAATTTTACAATTCAAATGTTTTGTTTTTATGCTCTTAATAGATGAGTACCACATGATGTAACGGCATCCTCCAGAGTATGTGGTAATTTGTTAAAATAGAACCAAAGCCATTTGTGTGTGATAGTAAGGGTTGGGGACTAGTTAGGGCCTCTTCTCCCTATTGCTTACATGACTGTTAAAATAATCTTCAAGGCATTGAACTGCACTTAAGGCTTTGACATTGCAAGCTGGCTTTAGTGTTAAGTCATTAATATCTGACTGGTTCTGTATTGGTATTCTGAAGTATGGGCCCTTCCTCTTTCCCTTCCTTCTTCCCTCTCTCCCTCCCTCCCTCCATGTTAGACAACCTTGTGCTTGGACACAGAGTCTATCAACAGCTGTGAGCATGTTCCAGAATGGTTATACTCCAGCAGATCTGATACATGGCTATTTTTGACACCTATCTGTATTATTATCTTTAAATTTAGTATCAGATGAACTAACTCTTAATATATTTTTAGCATATTTTAGTTCATTTACATGTGTTTATATTAAATGAATATTTTGGGGTTAGCTTTGCATTTTGAATAGAACATTCTGTGTAGTAGTTTAAAAGGAAAGATATGTTCATATAACCTGGTGTCACTATTTTTTTTATTGCCTACACATTTAAATATCAACTTTCTAATTTACTTATTAGTAGTATAAGTGTCAGAAGTGGTTCCTTGTCTCAGACTTGATGTAATAGTCTTCAGATCTAAAACGTCTCTTATAAAGCTTAGAGTCACTAGAAACAGATGTACAGACTCCCGAGCTCATTCAGGCACACAGCATCCTGGAGGTGGGCAGGGAAGCAAAAAGTTTTAACTGTAGAACTGTTTTGGGAAAAGAACACCCCCTCCTTTTGTTAGTTGTTAATAAGATGCTGTTACAAAAGTAGTTTTGAAAAGTCAAAGGAGGGGGAGCATGCTTTAGAGAAATAAACCCTTTTAAAGCTAACTCACTTAGAAGGGAATATGACTTCACTGCCTGCCCCCCAACCCCCTTTTTCTTGATAAGCTGATTCTTGTGTATAAGAGAATGAAGTGTGTTCGTATAGAAGTCTGGGAGACCTTAGCATTATATTGTTTCAAGGGACAGGAACCCCAAGTTTCTGAAGCATTTAAATTTTTATCAGTCTTTGTGTAGTATTATCAAATAACATTCGTTGACCTACACAATGTGTTCAGGACTGTTTCCTTAAAAGGACAGTAAGTGAGCACAGTCTCTGGAGCCCAGAAATAGTGCTGTTCTTTCAGAAGATGGCTAGCATTAGGTCAGACCACCCTTTCTCAATGGTCCTGCTCTCCAGATGTGCCTGGAACTTTTTTTTTTAAGTTCAAGTTTCCAAAAGGGGGGGGGGGGTTGTTTTGAAAATCTGGTTTTACTTAAGACATCTCCATCCTGGAGTGCATTTCATAAATTGCCCACATATTTTTCCTAGCAGAGAACTTAACTGGCTGTAATTTTTAACACATGGCCACATCATGTGATATTTTCAAAACACTTACACATAGCTTTGAGAAGGTCCCTGCAGAAATGATCCATCCTCTCACAGTCGGCCCATTTTTTAAACAACATATCTGCATTTTCCATTTAGGAGAGCTATATATTATTAGCTTACATTTTTGGGTAGTAAAACAGTGCATTGCTGATTGTAAAACATGGACTTTATTATCTGCTGAAAATTGATTTGGCATTTATAGCCACTGTGTACTAGACTGTTTTTCTGTTTTTAACATCAATGTTTGCAAGCGATGATTTGTGTAAAAAAAGAAAAAAAGAAAAAAAGAACGAAACTCAAAACAAAACCAGCAGTCAAATTGCCACGGACAGACAACTGTTAGTGTCCCTTGTAACTGAACATTTGGGTAATGCACCTGGTTATATATGTATGCTTTAATGGATGTATGTGAATTCTATTATGCTCAAATAAAAACATTGCACTCATTTACCAATGCTGTTTTGTTTTGCATGTTGCTTTGCCATCCTATTAGGTGACTCTTGTGCTTCAAATAAGCCTCTTGACAGCTATTAAAAGAAAACTATATGAGCCTTAAATACCCAATTGTAAATGTAGATTATACAGATATTACTTCTTTGGGGCAGAAACTTACAAGTTTCAGCTCCCTTTCAAACCTTCTCACTTTATGCCTTTCTCGGTTAATTCTTTTCTACTAATATTTCTCAGTACTTGGCCTTTCAGTTCCATATATTTAAATAATTTGAAAGTGTCTATAGTTTATTTCCCTGTATACAATCTACTGAAAAATATGTTTACCTCTTTTTTTCTGGAAAAGAGAAAGGGGCGCTGTTTATAATTTCTGCAGGTTTCATGGATACAGAATTGAGGTAGAGACGACCTAAGGTTGTCCTCTGTTGCTTAGAGACTTTCAGAGCAGCCTGGCTTCATAAGAGCTTCCTTCAAAAAACAAAACAAAGCAAATAACCTATGAAAAGTTCCCAATTGTTCATTTTTATTTCCTAAATAGCATCTATTTAGTGGGCATTATATAGTCTAGAAACGTCTATTACTTATCATCTCTATGCTTATAACTGATGTTTACAGAGATGATGCGGTAACTCTGATAATCTAAACAGTCAGCCTTCTGGGTCACCTTTAGAGCTAGAATGTTCATCTTGCAAACATTTGGTTGAGAGAGGCTGAAACTGAGGTTCACCCAGGTGAATGGGCCTGTCAAGTCAGTCAATCCTTTAAGATCCCCCCCTCACCCCTGTCTTTCCTTCTGCTTCCAGATGCTGCTTTCCTGGAATCATGTTAACATGTCACAGCCAGGCTCTCTGTTTTCCCCTACCCTACCCCCAGGCCGAAATCATGCCTACTTGTTTTCCCCCCCTCCTACTTGGAGACTGTAGAGCTTTGTGAGAGAAATACCCATGACATAGAAAACTCTGCCTGTGCAACACTGTGCCTTTAACTTTGTAATAGTTAGAAAAGGAGGAGCCAGATATGGTTCATTGTGAGAATGTCTTGGGGGCAAGATCTCACCCAAACTCCAGAGATCCACTTGCCTCTGCCTCCCAAGTACTAGGTTGTGCCATGCTACCTCACACAGATATGACATGGTGGCGTAAAAGGGAGGGAATGTTTTCAGAAAGTGTCAAGTACCAAAGATAACCATGGCTCACTCCTTCCTTTTGTTCAAGTTGTTTATAGCCCTGGACTCTTGTTGAAGTAAGTGGATCCTGGATGTAGGATCCTGTAGAAGAGCCAGAGGTGAGAGGGTTAGCATTAGGAGTCAGAGATTTGTAAGGCGAAGCGTGGACAATGGATCAGTTAAATCTTCGTTAGAAAACTTGCTTGTATCCTTTTGTGCTCACTTAGGAAACTTAACAGTTTTTGGATGTGTTGCTCTTGTAATAAGAATGAGACATTCTTTGTTGTTTCATTGAATTGTAACTCTTGAGTGAACAAGGACTTTGTATTTCAGGAAGCAGTTTCTTTGTGCGGTTGCAGTTCTTTGGTATTTAACTGTAGCTCGAGGAGTAAGCCATTAACTTAAATGACTCATAACTTGAGAACAATAGATGTCACACCTGACCAAGTAACAGTTTGATCTGGCTGGCTTTCTCAAACAGCTGTTTGCATTAATTAATATTAATGTAAATGTGCTTTCGGAGAATGTCTAGCTTAATTATGTTTTTCAACCTATAGAGTTACAATCAAAGGAATCAAGGAACCCTCTCAATCTCAGAGGGAGCTTGCAGACTCCTGTTTTTAAAAGGACTCCATCTTTGACAGAGTCAAAGAGCAACTTTGGATGGAAAGCCTCTGTGTATCAGGGTGGGCTCTGCACAGACCTTCTCATTTTCTCTACACCTCTGCAAATGCTTTTTCTTGATAGGTGATCTGTCTGAAATCTGAGGTTCATATAAATGAAGCAGCTTGCCCAGGGACAAGTAGATGAGGTTAGATGGGATTCCCTGTGCTACCTGCTAAATTTGTACAGGCTACATCTTGATAGAGGGGAGCTTCTTTGTAATGGAGGCTGGAGGAATATTTGAAGGGGAATGTTTGAGTTAGAAAAACAGAGGCAAAGAAGGCATAGTTTTATTTCTTGTTTTTTTTTTTTTTTTTTTTTTTAACTTTTATCTATTTATTTTTGAGACAGTGTCTTATGTAGCCCAAGGTGGCCTGGGACTCTCTGTATAGCCAAGGCCTTCTCTCTGTTTTTCTGACCCTATACCTCAAGAGTTGCATTGTAAGTGTTGTCAACATGATAAACTTAAGGAAGCCAGTGTTTCTCTGTGCTAAAATTAAATGCAGAAAAACATCATCAGCTTTAACTATGAAAAAAGATATTGGCTGAAGCAGGTTAGGCTCCTACTCTTCTCAGTATATTTACATCCTAATTTTTCTTAAATAAGAGATTTACTTATTTTAATTTTATGTGTGTTTTGCCTATTTATATGTCAAGCATGCAGTGCATGCAGAGGCCAGAAGGGGGCAGCAGATCATTTGTTCCTGGAGTTACTGATGGTTGGGAGCTACATTGTGGGTGCTGGGATCTGAACTCTGGTCCTTTACAAGAGTAGCATGTGCTCTTAACTGCTAAGCTGTCTCTAGCCTGACCCATTCCTCTTGAAAGTATAGTGTAGGGGAGGAGATTTTCATAGCTGAGTGTGGTAGGGAATGACCATACTTCTAGAATTGTGGAGGCTGAGGCATAAGTACCTTGACTTTGAGGTCAGGTTAGACAACATGGTGTGGCACCATCTCCAAAACAGATAAACAAACAAACCAAATGAACAACTATAGCAACATAATCCACAAGGGAAATTGCCTACCTTCAGGCTGACTAAACTCTTCTGGTTAGATAAGGGACTACCTCCTGGTAGTGGTACCATTTGGCTGTTGAGATGTGGAACCCCAGCTCTCTGTTGTTGGTCTGCTTTGGTGGTTGACTTTCTGTGTTTTGCATGAGTATGAAATTGGAAAGCAGATGACATAGTCAACACATGTACAGGCAAAACTGTTAAATGTGTCATTAATAAACATAAGGTTGCTTGGTGGGGACACTGTTGGGAGCAGTGGCTCTGCTCTCAGAATTCTTGAGCATTTAGGCAATAGAGGACAAAGGCATTGTTGGAGGAGACAGATCCTTCCATTTCTGTCTCCAGCAAAACAAGACCAACCAAAAAAACCACAAAAGGCAGTTCATTTATTTTTTTCTTAATTGTGAGTAATTTTTGAGAAGATTTCATCTCTTCCCCATATCTCCTTTCTGCAGGATAAATGATAAGTTGGTGAGTCTCATTTGCTTTATTAGGAAGATTCCTTTAATTCTGTATGGTCACTTGACATCATGGAGAGTACTTGGGACTTGAGCGAGAAAATAATTTTGAAGGTACTCATAAAAATGTGATTCAGGCCAATACTTTGGCATTCAGCTGTGCCATTAGGTAAAAGGAAGAAGAAATATGAGGATATGCCCACTATTTGTTTAGGCTAAAATGAGAATCTGAAAGAATTTAAGGAAATGAACAGCATCTTAGCCTGTCTTGGCATGGGCTTGATGGGATGCTGTTACTTGAAACTCTGAGGACAACAACTGCTGGACTTTGAACTTAGTGTAATTTCCTTTTGCCGACTTCCTCAGGGCTGAGTTGGTGTGAGGATCTTGGGCTATGGGGAGGATTCTGAACAGTTGAATTTGAGATTTGTAATATAATCATTTCTATAGTTTTCCACCTAAAATACTTAATAAGTGTCTTAATGATGATAACACTGCCATCCTGTGGTCCTGTGAGATGGGCATGATTGCATTTGAAGCTACCTCTTCCAGTTACAGTAGGACTGTCCTCTTATTGTGTAATTTATCTGTCCCCCAACATTAGTTGTATATCCACAGCCTAGTGACAAAATATAGTGTAGGAATCAAAAATAAAGATTTTCATTCTTAGAAGTCACTTGCAAAATATCGTTTATACTTCATGTTTAGGCTTCCTAGTCCATTCATCATAGTGGGGTTCATAAAATATCAGGAGTGACAGACCTCGGGGTGAAACCCAATTATCCAGTTTGGCAGGGTATGCCAAACACAAAGGCTAAAACAGTTGAGAAATAGTGTGATCTCAGGCCTCTTTCTGTTTAGGGTCTTCCTAAGGGATGTCGCAGAAAGCATAGTTGGCCCTGGTTGATTCTGAGACCATTCCCTGTGTCAAAAAGTCCCTGATTCTTTGTCTTCATCATCTATAGTTTGACTGTGTGGTTGGATGTAACACATTTGGTATCATGGCAGTGTTTGTGAATCCTTTTTTGGAACCTCTTGGAGAACTGAGTCATTTTGTAGTGTTTTCCAGAGAATTGACCGTTTTCTTAAGCTTCTGAAAGAATTTCTATACTTTCTTAAGCTTTGTGTTTATTAATTTGTCATTGTTGAACAGCCATGGTTTTAGTGTCGAGGTGTTTTTTGAGGATGGGGAGGGGTCATTTTATTTTTAATTTTATGATGGGGCGTTATTGTAAACAGTTAATACACTGTGTTAATACCACAAAGCATTGAGATGTATATTTGTTATTTGTTAGATGTGTAACCAAAAGCAAGACATTTGTCTGCTTACTCTTCATTTTTGTTCAAACTAAAGAGAAATCAGATGTAGTGGTGCATGCCTGGATGTAGACTTATAGGGTGATCAGGAGGAGTTCAAGGTTATCCTCTAGTATATAGTGAGTTCAAACTTGGACCATATGAGACCCTGTCTTAAAAACATGTAGAAACATGCATGCCATCTTCCTGCCTACTCACTTCATGGGATGTTGGAAAGTGGGCTTTGTACTGGTATAAAGCCAAGGCATTATTATTACAGACTCTGCTCTTAAAAGAGAAAGTCTTTGGCTCATAGGCAGCAGTTGTAGATTATGGTACTTGGTGAGGTTTGTTTATGTACATGGGGTTTTTGTCTCTTTCTGTCAGCTGCCTACCCTTCTCTATTTTTGTGCCTACACTTTATCCTGACAAGTCTTCTGCTATCTTGGAAACCAAACCATCAAACACAGATTGAGAGAACTAGTATGGAACACCCTTTGTGAGAGCCTGGGATGCCTGTGAGGCTTTCAAGTTTGAGTAGATGGCTGGTTTTTCCTTGTGATCAAGGCTGGGTCACTCAGGGAGCTGTTCTCAATCACTGATTCTTCTCTGGGTGTGTGATGTCACAAAGGTTTGCAAGCTGTGCACATTTCCCTTTCAGTTCTGTACTGTTCCAAGTCACACACTCTCCCTTTGCTGTTTAAAATGGACATTATAAGGATAACCAATTCACTTTGATAAAACTGCCATTGACATTTAACATCTTGATTTCCGAGTTTTTATAGTTCTGTTAAAGGCTCCCTGTGTGGTAGCATGTAGAAGGCAATCAACAAATGTTTGCTAATGAGTGAGTGAATGTTGCTTAGAATTCAGAGATATTTTAAAAGAAAGAAATAATATACAAATCATAGTAACTAATGAGGGGGAAATTAAGGAGTAAATACTGTAAAAAATTTTTGATAAATAGTTTGAACCTGGGCTGGAGAGATGGCTACACTGAGTTTGATTCCCAGCATCCACATGGGAGCTAACAACAGTCTATAATTCCAAGATCTGACACCCTTACACAGTTACACATGCAGACAAAACACCAATTCATATAAAAATAATAAAAATAAATATTAAAAAAATAGTTTGAACCAAGTATCTCTTTTAATGACAGAAAAAGAAATTCATACGTGCTTTGTCCATATGACTTTACTGGTCACCTGTCACATGTTAGTTATACTATGCATG
>PVIH01000150.1:345750-390750 GCA_004025045.1 Sigmodon hispidus
TGTGTGTATGTGTGTGTGTGTGTATGTGTATGTGTGTGTGTATGTGTGTGTGTATTTGTGTGTGTATGTGTGTGTATGTGTGTGTGTGTGTATGTGTGTGTATGAGAGAGAGAGAGAATAGTGAAGTGACTATTGCTAACAGTAGTTCACAATTTCAAAGATCTTCAGCAAAAGATTTCAAACACTTTTATCATGAAGTGAGAAATATTTGAGGAGATATGTATGTTTTATCTGATATAAATATTGTAATTATATATATACATACATATGTATATGACATCACATGACACTCTAGGAGTAGATACAATTTTTATGCTTTTTTGTGCTGGTTAGAAATTAGTTATTGGAGCAACAGAAGACAGCTTTATTACTGTGGATGCTTGCTGCCAGGCCTGACATCTTGAATTCTTGTTTATTCAAGACAAAGTTCTCTGTGTAGCCCTGGCTATCCTGGAACTTACTCTGTAGACCAGGCTGGCCTCGAATTCACAGAAAACTTGAATGTGATCCTTGAAATGAAGATTCTAGAAGGAAATGACTGTCTTCCACAGGTCATTTTCTGGCACCCATGTCTGCACAGTGTGTTCATGCCTTCTACGACATAATAAGTAATACATATAAATCAAATTAGTAAGTAATGCTGAAATTAGTATAAATCACAGGACTTTGACAGGTGCATGTAACTATAGTTTAAGGTACATGTAACTGGATGTTTTAAGTTTACTTGTGTGTGTGTGTGTGTGTGTGTGTGTTGCTCTGTGTGCCATGTTGTCTGTGTGGAGGTCAGAAAATAACGTGTGTAAGTAGGCTCTGTTTACTTCCTAGAGGTCAGACTCAGGTGTCCAGGCTTGGTGGCAAGGACCCTTGCCTGTTGGACCACCTTAGGGGCCCCATTGGGCGCTTTCTCCTTAGTGCTTATCTCCAGTGGGAGGATGGGTATATGTTCTAAGTCTTTCAACAGACATACTGAGTAAGATTTTTGCAAAAGGCAAATATTAACAAAATATTTTAATCTTTTCAGTTACACAGGAAATTCAGCCAACAGTTTCTCAAATCAATGATCATAGATGAGTTGCAGTTTGATAAGCTGGTAAAATTTATCTTGAGTCTAGAGAGACTGCTGGGATAATTCATTCAGTAAACGATATATATATTTTCTTGAAAAGCACAGTGTCTTATTTTAATGGTCTCGATAAAAGTTTTTGCCCTTTTGTATTTGTTCCAGCAGGCACAGAATAAGACTGTAGGATTTCAGAGCCTGTTAGAGTGTGATATACCTTGTAAAATAATCTTGTCAATTTGGCAGGGTTCTATGTTTCTCTCAATTTGTGCAAAAAAACCAAAACAAAACAAAAACACCTCTTGGTAATGAGACTGGAGTGATGTCTCAGTGATTAGGAGCACAAGCTGCTTTTGCATTGGACCTGAGTTGGGTTCCCAACACCCATGTCAGCCAGCACAAAACTGATGGTCACTGTGGCTCCTGTAGGATCCAATAACCTCTTTGACATTCAAGGCTGCCTCCATTTGCTGCTGACACACCCTGTGAATTAATGACATTTACAGGGCTAGCAAAGCACCATGTATAGCTAAGCTCTCAGTAAGCTTCACAGACCAACAGCAGTATGTGTGTCTGGGAACTGGGTAGAAGCACAGATTCTCTGGATAACTGGGTCAGCATCTCCGAAGGTTTGCTTCCTAGCCTTGAAAACAAACAGACTCTGGAACAGATCCAGCAGTCTGTGTTTGACGAAGATTAGGGGATTCTCAGGCATAGTCACATAGGAGAACCAGTGTGACAAATTGTGACTTTTGTCTCTTTGTGCATTCCTGAGAGATATCCTTATTCTGTCATAAGTCAGTTTAAATCGTAACTACATGAAAGCCAAGGAGGTTTATGTTAAATGGTGTATTAGAAAATTAAGATTTGAACAACTTGCAAATAGTCATCTAGAGTGTCTACCTCTGGCAAAATACTCAGTGACAGGTGAGGGGACAGAGGAGCATGCCATCAGTTCCTGAATGCTTGTGTGGACTTCATTGTACCTAGGTTCCATTTACTGTGTTTTGTCTCATGGGGACCACCTACAGATGATTCAGAATTTTGTTGTTAGCCAGCCTGCTTTATAGAATATTGGAGTGTGCCTGTTTTGCAATAAAAGAATCAAGTAGTTTTGAGAATTTAAACACACTAAATACACAGAGCTTGCCTTTTCCTTCTTCCTTGATCATAAATACGTATTCAGCACAGTTAAAAAGTGGCTCCTCAGTCATGCCTGCCTGGGAAGATTGATTTCCTGTGTCTCCCAGATCCTCTGTTTTCTCTTTTGTACTGGGTAGGCCTTCAGTAAGCATAGTCTGACACGCTTTGTGGCCTTTGCCTCCCATGATAAAATAGATTGAAATGATTCCTGGCACCATCTGCTGAAGAGGAGCCACCCTGGAGGACTATGTGCTGAGAGAAAGTGACTGAATGCTAAGAAATGGGGAAGTCTCAGGATTCAGGCAAAGGATTTTTTTTTAAAGAGCATGAACATTAATACATCTTCCTGAGGTTTGATGGGACATGTACTGCCTACTGCCCCATCTGGTGCTTATGATAGCATGGCATATTAGCATGCTTCAAGTTCATAATGTATTCAGGGGAGGAAACATCTCTTGCATACCAAATGAGGCATCCTCTCTTTCAGAACTGCTTTTGAATTTCAATGATGTTTATATCTTCCAAGCTGTGTCTGAACAGAGCATTTCCGCTCTGAGGAATAACACAAGAGGGAGGGAGGGAAGATGGGAGGGAGGGAGAGAATCTCCCATTTCTCTATTAATTTATCTGTCTGTCTTTCTCTTGATGAAGGCATGGTAGATTTTAATATTACATTTGTATTTTTTTTCTCTTCTGGAAACCACAAGGTACTTGATCACATACATCTGCCCTGTAATCCATTTTGTCCTTGGAAGCATTGATATAGAGGGCAGCTATAGAAGGCAATTGTTCTTCGTAGATAAGCCAAATTCTGGGGGTGAGTTCTCTCTCTGATGGGATATACCTCTCCATCACAACCAGTGGTCAGTCATTTATTTAAAAACCATCTCTTCAAGAATTTCGTGTTCTGAATGCAACACTATTAGAGATGCTGACATTGGTGGTCAGCAAGGCCTGTGAGTTTCTCTTCTCTTTGGATCTGTAATGGGAGAAGACAAACCTTAAACTAAAAAGAAATGCACAAGGCAGTCTCGGAGAGGAATAAGACAGCTAATAAAATAGGCTGGAGAGTGACGGAGGTGTGGGCATGGAAAGCCATTCAGATTGGATTGTCAGAAGAAGGTACCTTTAAGGAAGTGACATTTTTTTTTTTTTTTTTACTGAGGTCTGATTGCCTGGAAGATTGAGTGGCCTAGAAATATCAAACGCAACACCCTGGAGATGCAAACATGATTGACATTTAGTAAGGGCAGGCAGGGAAGCTTGAACCATGTTCAGGGCCGGCAGACCCGGGGCTCTGAATTGAGTTGTCGTTTTTTCTTTTCTTTTCTCTGTGTGTCTGGAAGCATCACAGGGTTAAACTAGGAAGTGACAGGGTCAGAACTGGCTTCTCAGAAGATAGATTGAGCTGCTTTTGTGTAATAACAAAAGAGTGAGAAGATCTTGATATCATGGAGGTTCCCACTTCATTGACATTAGCATGGATTATTATTTATTGTAACTTTTTTTTCTTTTTCAAGACAGGGTTTCTCTGTGTTCCCTGGGTGTCCTGGAACACACACTATAGACCAGGCTGGCCTTGAACTCACTGAGATCCACCTGTCTCTGCCTGTTAAGTGTGGGGATTAAAGGCATGCACCTTCAGCACCTGACCTATTATTTATTTTAGTCTCTTAGTTTAGGCATAGTTTCATGTCCACAGTGGCCTTGACCTCACTAGGTAATGCATGCTCCCCTTGAACTCATGATTCTCTCATCTCTTCTCAAATGCTCGTATAAGTATGTGCCACTATGCACTGTCTAGCATATATTACAGAGTCACACAATCATCTCTTATGTTGTACAAATTCTGGTTGTTATTAAATCAGAGCCAGATATTCAGGAAAAGCTGGAATAGCATAGAGAGAGAAACAGACCACAGTCAAATCTTACCCAGACAAGGTATCTTCCAGCTTCCTCAGCCTCACACCTCATCACTTCTATAGAATAATAATCTGTCTTCCTAAGCCTGCCTTAAATACCTTCTTCAGCTTCTCTGCCCAGTTGTTTCACATCCAGGTTAAGATTAAAGGTGTGGGCTACTACTATTTGGTAGTTAGGCCTTGAAATCACAGAAACACAGAAAGATCTCCGTCTCTGGAGTTATAGGATTAAAGGGGAGGTCACTACTCCCAGTTTTTTTTTTTTTATGCTGAAATTAAAGGCATGAGTTACTATTCTCTCACCCTCCTGGCTTGACTGTGGATGAATCTGTTCTCTGATATTCCAGACTAGTTTTATTAAACATATTACATCTCACCACACTCTTGGATTTCAGCCTGGCCATTTGCTTTGTGTTTGACTTTGAATAATTATTTTACATTTTTTATCTTATACCTTCTCACTTTTTGAAAAGGGAAATTCATGCCTAAAACCATAACATTACTGTAAAAATCAAATGGAACAACTTACTAAAAGGTCTAGCATAGTGCCCAGTGACTAGTAGGTGTCTGATCTGCCATTGATACACTAATGCTAATAAATGTGGTTTAAGGGAATATGTAAATAGTTCATAGTAGTGTATGCTGACAAAGTCCCAGTGAATAAACTAGATGCAGACTCTTAGCCACAACTTGTAGAATTTTTGATAATTAGCATTCTGTCATTTATTACTGAACTTGAGCATATAGAATATAGGTGCACGCACACACACACACACACACACACACACACTATTCCCCTCAGGAGATAGTTTTAGCATGAAGAAGAAGGCAGATTGCTTTTAGATTGGGATGAAAATTATGATTATATGAAAGATGTTATAAAGATTTTAAATTAACATAGTAACTGATTACTATTCACATTATTATCAACTATAAGCATTTGAAAGACCATGTAGTACACTCAATAGAGCAAATAAAGAACCTCTTACCTTTTTGTGTGAATAATGTGCCTAATTGCAAGAAATAATCCTCATCACTTTTATATTCTGTGAAGTAATGCTTATCTTGTTGAAGTTTCTGTAGCAGTATGGGGTTGGAGGTAGAGACAGATGCTGCTGGGCTTGCATGTCTAAACATGCCTTTGACCTAAGTACTGAATATGTGGGTTTACTGAAATTGTTATGTATTCATTTTCTGTGAGAGTTCACCCTCACCTATGCTGGTATTTTATTTTATTTTTGCATTTTTCTCCACAAATATTGAGAAGAATGTGGAGAGGGAGGTGGTGTGGGTGAGTCATGCAGGTTTAGTCACCACTTAGGAGATTCTTGAAATGTTTTCTGATGTCCAGTAGCACTTCACAGAGCTGCTAACATCTGTACGTCATATGAGAGAAGTGCCATTTGTTGCTGTGTGCTCTTGCTGGATGTAATAAAAAGAGGGGGCTGATCCAGGGGCATAGAAGACTGGAAAGTGTGAATCACATTTGAGAAGAATCCACTTTCTTTAGTTAAATACCAGTTGATTGTGAACATCGTTGACAAGGGAGTGCTTTATGACTTTTTTGGAGACTCCAGAGCAGACAGTGCCCTATCGACCTGAGAGCAGCTCCACACATCTTTCTGGAGTCTGTCTGTCCATTTCTGTTCTTTCTAACATGCCTTCTGACAGAGACACAGTAGCAGTTGTCTTCTTGAGAAAAAAGACAGACCAGCGTGATCACGGTAAACAGGTACACTCCCAGGATGGAGGTCTCCAGTAGAAGCTGGGTGGTGGTGTAGAGCTACTGTTCTGACTCAGGTGAGAAATCATTTTAGTTGGTTGGCCTCGGAGGTAGAATATTACAAATCTCACTGCTAGATTTCTCCTCTTACTGGTAAAGGCAGTAATCACACCGTGTTAAATATCCAGTTTATAATTTTATCTTCAGCTTTAGTTTCTGCTTGTCCACCTGATGGTCAGTCTCTCTTACCTGTTTTTCAGTTCCTAGTAGTGGAAACAGCTTTCTGACACCTCCTCAATTCTCAGTGTTCCCAATAATGCATTTCAAGACGTGCCAGCCAGTCTATATTGAACATGTCACATTCAAAAGACCAGGCTAAATTTCAAATGTACAGCTTTTTCTAGGTCTTATTCTTTCTCTTCTCCTTTGTTTCTCTTTCTTTGCTTGTCTCTTAGGTTCTCATTACATAGCGTGGCCTGTTCTAGAACTATCTTCCCTGTTTCACCCTCCAAAGTGTTAAGTCTACAGGCATCAAGCACTATGAGGCAGGAGAGACTTTGCTTACTTACCTTTACCCCATACCCACCTTCATTTCACAATATACTTTATAGCCTTGCTAAGAAAATGTGCAGCAAGCTTTTATCATTGTAAAGGCATATTATAAGCTCTTAGTGATGATGTCAGACTTTCCCCATTGAAGGTAGTAAGGGTCTGTATAGCATTTATTGATTTCTGTTGGATGTTGAGGAAAACAATTTCTTGGAGGGCTAAACAAACAGACAAACAAACTGTATGAGATGCTCATTTAAGCAATCTAAATTCATTATAGATGTTTACATTTTATATTAATCATCTACTGGAAATAGATTGTTTGAGCTCTTTTGCTTGGTGAACAAGACACTTGGAAACATTATTATTGTGGCATTGTTTCAACACAGACGACATAGACAGTTTTTTTTTGGGTCACTCTTCATCTGTACACTAAAGCTTTTTTGTTTTCCTGCTTTTCTCAGAGTGCCGGAGATTAAACCCAGGGCTTTCCGTATGCTAAGCATGTGTTCTATGGCTGAGATGTAACCCCAGCCTAGAGTCTCAACTTGAAAGAACTGTGTGTCATCTTTACTTAAAGTATTGTGCTGCTGCCCAGGCCCAGCTCCCAGACATGTAATAACGCTGTTGTCCATCTGTGTAATGTGGGCAGGTGTGCAGCAGATGTTATTGGAACTAGTAGGTCGATTGTGACATCCCTTGTCCTAAGATGACCTAGGAGGCAGTTGGGAACAAATGATTAGAGGTCAAGGACGCAATCATTTTGGGGGGCCTAGGGCAATGATTGGTGTTTGGTTGCTTTCCTTTGAACGTAAAATATGGTGATGTATGTCTCAGAAAAATGCTTATAGTTGGGTCAGCTCCGTAACTGATTTCATTTGTACTTATTGAGTTCTTAATGCCTGATTCTCCTTCTCCTTTTCATAGCTACTGGAGTGAATCAAGGTAGCTAGAGTTTTGAGTGTGTGTGTGTGTGTGTGTGTGTGTGTGTGTGTGTGTGTGTGTGTGTGTATGTGTATGTGTGAATGTTGCAGTCAGACTTGTGCATGTAGTGCTTTTACTTGTCAATGCAGGTAGGGATCCTTGCTCTTACATTTACACTGACTTACATTTTAAGGAATAGAGACAGACAGTAAGCCACAGACACAAAATAGCATAGGATTTGGGTTCTTTATGTAGTTATGGAAAATAGCCAAGGAAGAATAAGAAAAGTCCAGAACAAGAGGTCAGGTTGCAGATTTTATTTGGGTGGTTGTGATGGGCTAGAGAAGGGACATTTGAGTGAAATTTTGAGTGAGATGATAGAGTGGCCACACAGCTTCAGAAGATGAGCCAACAAGGCTGGGAATGTAATGCAGGCTGATGTGTGGCCCCAGCGGTTTGAAGAAGAGATAGAATGATCTTGGGGAATGGATTAGGCAGTGATGAGAGTGGTCATGAGAATTCTAAAAGGCACTAGAAGGACTTTCCTACCTAATAGGAAGCCTCACTCTCTGCCAGTCCCTTGATTGTGTGTGTTTGTATTCCCTGAATGTCATAACATCAGGTGTTAGGATGATGTCATCTTAGGGCTAAGACCTCCCCATGATGTGTGCTTCTTCCTTTAGTTATTGTTCCATGCATACATCTTGCTGATAGTTTTTTTAGTTATTGCCATTTGGCCTGATTTGTTTGTGTTTTCTGGTACTTTGTGTGGCCAAATGAATACTTTAGGCATCGATTAATATGGATAAGGCTACATGATAAGTCCTTTAGGGGCCCTGGTCACTAACTCTCCTGCATATTTTTAAGAAGTCTACACATGGAGGATTGCCACTGTAGCTTCCCCAATAACTGTGAAAAGTCTTATGTTAATACATTCTCTATCACCTGCCATTTCTGTTAGAAGTCATATATGAGACACAAGTATGCTTCTTTTCCCTTGCAAGGCAGTGGAAATCGGAAATAATACATATGGGCTTCTATGAATGTAATATTTGTGAACGTAGGCCAGGGTTTCAACTTCCTTAGTTTAATTATCTGCAGAATTTTCTTGATCCCACTTACAGTCTTTGGCTATCCTGGGTCCTTATCTCAGAGAAACTGAGTTGTAACTGGGCATCTTATAAGATGCCTCTATGTGTCAAGGACTCTCAGAAATTAGATTGTACACTAGGATTCAAATCTTGTTTTACTTTATCTCATTTTGCTTTTCTTTTTTATTTGTATATTTTGGCATTTTGACATGGACTTTATGTGATGTACATATATATATATATATATACATATATATATATATCTTTTGCCATCTTCTATATGGAACCCCCCTGAGTAGTGAGCCTAGAAAAAGGCTTTGCCGGACACTTCAGGAATGTAAAGACAGGAAGGTATAGCCCATTTTTAAGTTACTTAGAGCCTCCTGGAGTCTATATCTGAAACAAGGATTGTTTCTGCAAAGAGAAGAAATTTCAAGAAGAAAATTTCAAGCTCAGATCTATGGAGGAAATTTTTAAAGCAGGAAGGAGTTGGAGACTGAGTTGTGGATTCATTGGGTGACTGTTACTCGAATAAAATGTTTCCACAAAAAAATCCAGTTGCTGCTTGGATCTTGAGCCTGGATAATGGGCAGGGCTATTGATTTCAGTGCAAATAGGAAAAGTCAGCAGGAAGAATTGGTTTTTCTAGAGTGATCTTAGCCACAGGTTGAATTTGATTTTCTTTCTTTTTTTAAGACTATGGGAGCTATGCTGTAAACAGTAACTTGAGTGTGAGATTGAGACCCAAGATATAATTTAAAATAGAAAATTTAAATTACAAATATCTACAAATAACTATATAACTTTGAGAAAGTAGAAACTATATAAATGGTAACATTAAGATTATATCAATTATATCAATATAATAAAATTACTTTATTGTAATTATTTTGAAACTGATTATTATATTATTTCCATTTTCATTTAAGCTTTTATTTCTATTATTTTCAACATAGTGTTTATTTTTCTCTTAGCTATCAGAGTTTTACCTGTATCTATTATAATTATGACTACCCTCTCCTTTTTTTTGCTGGATGCCCTATCTAGGACCACGTTTCATTTCTTTCTTTGTTAGAGTATATATGACATCCTCACGGTAGAATCAGGTGGCTCCTGAGTATCCTTGCTTGCACCAGCATGAGTTTCCAGGATTTAGGGAATGCAGCAAAAAAGACAGTGACCTGGCCTGGTTTGGTGATGTATACCTGTAATACCTATATGAGGAGAGCAAAAATAAGAGGATTCTTGTGAATTTGAGACCATTCTGGGCTACATCATGAATTCCAAGCAAGTCCCCTGACATCTGAAAGCAGAACCCTCCATTCTCCCAAGTCCTGATCTTTGCATTCAAGCAACCAGATATCATTTCCAAATCTGCCCTCTGCTAACCTCATCTCTCTGGGTCTGTTTCCTACATCTGGATCTGGGTATTTCGTGAGCTTCATGAATGGCTGCAGAGGCAGTGGAAAAAAAGGAGAGGATAATAATACTTTTCCTATCTAATTTCAAGAACTTTCTCTGTGGATGTGTGAGTGACAGTAAAGTCCTCTGTGATTGTTAATTCCACGTTGTTCACCACTCCCATACCCTGCTTATTTTGCCATCTCACAAAGACAGATGACTCAACATCCTCTTGGTCTTGTGAGCCATGTTCCCCAGTAGATTCTGCAACCTCAACTGGGACTGGCCACTTCTCCACCGCCTTCCTATGAAAACTTTCAAGTCATGTTTATTTTCACATTCATAAAATGTGGAGATAGACAGTTGTCAATCAAGGCCTTTTATATATAAGGCAACTGTCGTGGCCTTTGCTCTGCTGTTTCCAGTCTTGCCCATATCTCTACCAGTTTCCTAAAGAGAATAAGCTAAGGCTGTGTGGTAAGATGCTAAAAGTAGTGCTTGTCATTTCCTTTTAGTTCTTCACCACTAACCTGCCCACGCACCCATCTACAAGGTCATCTGCCTACCACCTCATCCACACACCCACCCACCCCTTCACCCCTCTACCCCTCCATCCACCCACCCATTATGTGGTCTATTCTTGATCACTCTTATATAAGACCTTACAGTTATATAAGCCAAATAAGCACCATCTGACATTTTTTAAGCTAAAGGATAAAAATATTAAAAAGAAAAAAACAAAAGTAAGGGCCATTGTCCTCAGAGTACACAACCATGCTTGACTCAATTATTTTTTGAAGAGAGTCCACAAAGTTAGTTTGGGGACACTTGAGATACCTCAGTTAATCTTAGAAAATGGATGTTAGTTTCCTTAAAATAATTTTAAAATTGAATAAAATTAACTTTTTGGAGAAATGACTTTTTTTGGAAGGGGTGGGTTGCTCTATAATCTGGCTGGCAAAGAGGTCTGAGAAAGTGATTTTAAATTCTTTCCTAGAGCACCCTGTTTTCCATACTTACCCACTGATTTTGTACAAAGAATTATGTGTCCTTGTGAAAGAAGCAGGAAGTGGGCATAACTGAGGACATATGAATAGTCAGTTATCTGGATAGAAACTTATTATAAAGATATAAGAAAAAAGGAGTAGAAGAATAGCCATGTAATTTGATTGAAAATACAGTGGTGGGCTAGAGAGATGGCTCAGAGGTTAAGAGCACTGTCGGTTCTTCCAGAGGTCCTGAGTTCAATTCCCAGCAACCACATGGTGGCTCACAACCACCTATGATGACATCTGATACCCTCTTCTGTATACTGTATACATATACATAATAAATAAATAACTCTAATAAATAAAAGAAAATATAGTTGTTTCCTAAGTTATGACACATATGCCAGAATCCAAACATCTTAAAGTGCTCAAATAAGGAAGTGAGAATTCTTTATTTAATCAGTGGGTGGTTACATTTTCCTTTGTATTGTGAGTGTGTAGAGAATTTCCTGGTTCTGAAGGTGTAGTTTTAGCTTCTGTTTACTGGGATTTGAATGTATTTCTAGCATAGAGTAAGTACTTCACGTAATAACAGACACATATATGCACAAGCAGAACTGTAATACATGATGCTAAATTGCTAACAGGTACATACAGAACAGAGTATGAAGGAAAGGAATGGTTTCCCCTTGCAATTGGAATGTGGGGTGGGGTAATTAGGAAAAAACATTGTAGAAGAGGTTTATTGCAGTATCCTGTTCTTATGTTCTTAGTGTAGTTCTGATACATTTGAAAGGCAGGTAATGTCCAAGCACCAAATAGCATTGTGGAACACATAGGGTAGGCAATCAATAGAACACCTCACCCTTAGATTAAAAATAAGGGTCTAGGAAGAAAAGCTGCTAGATATTTTTAACTAGCAGGGTCACACCAGTTTTTTTATTTACTTACTGATTTGACAGTACTGTTTTTTTTTTTTTTTGGTATCTTGGCCTCGAGACATTGTTTCTTGTAGCTTTGTTGTATCTTTCCAAAACTGAAACATTCCATCCTACACAGAAGCTCTTTAAACAGGAAGGAAAACAATTCAAAATAGCTCAAGGAAGTTCCTAAAACTGACCAGATTCACTAGACTCCTCCTTGACAGGGTAAAACAACAATAATAAAAAAGCTCAGAGTCCTTCTGCAAAGACTTAACACAAACTAACACAACACTGAGAATAGATCAGCTGCCTGGAAGAATCAGAAATCAGCTGAGCTACCTGGAAGAGCTTTAGATCAACTGAGGCACCTGAAAAGTACATTCTTCAACTTGTTGAGCTATCTGAAGACTATGCATTGTGCTCTAGGTCCTCAACTTTGTGATGCTGGCTGGGGTGGGCATTGGTGATGCAGCTGTCTTTAGTCATTTCTGCTCCTGTAAGTGACTGCTCACCCATAGTCCTGTAAGTAACCCAAATAAAGCTCATTGGTTCACCAAGTTGGATTTTGGTGGTATTCATACTCTATCTAGGCAGATCAGACTTGAGCATTGCATCTCTCCAGAAAAAGTTTTGGCACCCAACAAGCCTTAGCCTCTAACTTGCTATGTAGCTGAGGATGACCATGACCTCCTGATCCTCTTGCCTGTACATTGTAAGTTCTAGAATTAAAAATACTTCTTGCTACCATACTCAGCCAATAGTGTACCTCATTTGCTGGTCCTTTCTTGATTGCTGAATGTTGTAGAATATTATTTTAAGGTGTGTTACTTTTGTTCATGTTGCAGTTGTTTAACTCTGTGAGGCTGTGTTACTTGTCTGTCTAAAACACCTGATGGTTTAATAAAGAGATAGATGGCCAATAGAGAGGCAGGAGAAAGTATAGGTGGGCCTGGCAGGCAGAGAGAATATATAGAAGGAGAAATCTGGGAGGAAAAAGGAAGTAGCCAGGGAAGGAGGAGGAATCCAGCGTTCCAGCCACCCAGGCAGCCACAGAATAAGAGTAAGATATACTGAAGTAAGGAAAGGAAAAGCCCAAAGGCAAAAGGTAGACAGGCTAATTTAGATTAAGAAAGGCTGACAAGAAACAAGCCAAGCTAAGGCTAGCATTTATAATTAAGAATAAGCTTCCATGTGTGCTTTATTTGGGAGCTGGATGGTACCACCCAAAAAAATCAAAATCAACGATAGCTGAAAGCCCAACATTAAAGCAGATGATCTCTAACCTATGGTTGTTTAAGTTAAGGTGGAGAAAGACATTGTTTGTTTAATCATATTAACTGGAAATGCAGCTGGACTGAACATTCAGGGTGCTTTTCCGCAGAGGAAGAGAAAGACAGCAGACAAAAACATGCACATTTTACTTAATGTGATGATGTCTGTTTTTCCCTCCTTTCTCTCAACATAAATCAGTGGCTTCTGGGGCAGTGGCATCCATCTTCCTGCACCCATCTTGGAAGTAACTGCATTGACAGGCTTGCATCATTCCAAGAAGACAAATAGTTTTTGAGAAGGTTTTTAAAGGACCTTTGTCCCCTCAAAGCACCCTGAGCTTGCATCTCTGCTCTTGTTGTATTAAGGGATGCTGATGTTCTTTCTGGCTTAGGCTTTTGTGTTTATACATTGATGAGGTGATTACTTTCAGATACCTCTGGTGATTCTCTTCTCTTCTGTTGTCTCATTATCCCAATCTAGTTCAAAGGCATGGCTTTTGTTTCACAAAAAAAAAGAAGCTTTTTTTTTTTTTTTTTTTTTATCTTCTCTCTGTCTGTCTCTGTCTCTCTTTTCCTCCCTCCTTCCCTTCCTCCCCTCCCCTCCTGCCTCTGTACCATTGTTACTCAGCACCTTTATCTGATCTGAATGAGTCCAAACGATTGTTGTTCTAGAGTGGACAAGTGGGAAAGTTGTGAAGTTCCATACTGTCACAGCTTGCTATCTTTTTAGCTAAGGGTCATAAACATTCCAGATTTCTTGGAGTCGAGAAAACAAAATAGAGGCAGACTTTGAAATGAAGATAAACAAAAAAATATGCTAGTGTTGAAGGTAAATCAACCTCTTAATTTTGTCTAGAATCACCCAGAATAAATTAATAAAACACACAATTAATGGGGCAAAGTCTAGGGTTTTCTAGATAACCCAAGATTCTTCTTATCACTATTTTTTTCAGAGAAAGATAATCTGTGAAATGGTTTATTTGACACTACAAATTTTCCTGAGGCATTCCATCTTACAGAGAGGATGAGAGAGAGAGAGAGAGAGAGAGAGAGAGAGAGAGAGAGAGAGAATGAATCTGTGTATATTTCTGGGCATCAAACCCAGTTCTTTTTCATGACAGCCAAGTACTTCTGTCCTGAGTGCCTTCACCAGCTTTTCCTAAAAATTCATTTTGAGAAAAGATTTCCCAAGTTTTACTACACTGGCCTCAGACTTGCTTCCTTCCTATCGGGTGCATCCTGAGTAGCTGGGATTACAGACATGCCCCCCCTCCCCTCCTCCCCCAGCTAATATCCTTTGTGAGGAAAAAGTTCTAAGGAGCACTGCTCAGGGCTCTAAGAAGCTCCTGGTATTTCTTTTCCTTTTCATTGCTCAAAGACTGCTGACATTCACAATCAGAAGGGACTTGGGCAGTGGCCATCGTGTCCAAAGTAGTTATTGGTTTCTTAAGGAAATAATGGTGAGATTATCATGGGGTGATTTGGGAGATGTGTCAATTAGGTTTCGATTAGGAACATGTTGACTGCTGGTGATAACATGAGACTGAGGGCAGCTGCCTCTGCATTTAGACATGTATTGCTGTTATGATTAATTTATCTGACAACAGGAATGATACAGGTGGTTTTCTTGATAATGTCCACATGGAATCCCACTCTGCAGAGCTCTTCATTGATGAGGAAAATGCACTTTGTGATTGTCCGTCAGTGTTTAGTTTGATTCACCCATTATAATTGTTTGTAAGCCCAGAGACATCTCTAGTGTTATATAAAATATAAATGGTTTCTGGTAAATGGAAAGGAATTTTGACTGTCATTTTAATTTAATAATGTATTTATCCACATTTAAAATATAAACACAGATATGGCTACATTAATATGGCTTATTAATATGAAGTTTATTTATGTATTCACTTGAGACACGTCTCTAAGAACTTGAGGTAGCATGTGGATTGTAAAAATGTGTCATTCAAACTGTAGCGAGCTAGAATTTTATGGCTTCAGGTTCCTCAGTAGTCTGATTGTCAAAAAGTAAGATGTCTAGATGTCTAGAAATTAGAGAGGTAAGAACAGACTGACTTAAATACTTTATAAGTATATGTATTTCATTTTCAAAAACGTTTAATTACATTAACTTATTTTTTATTTATATTTATGTGTTTATACCTTCATACGTGCATGTGCCTACTAGTCTCAAGGATTAAATTCAGGTACTCATGCTTGGAAGGAAGCCCCTTACCAGCTACAGCCATCTTCCCAGGCCCCATAAGAAGATATTTCTTTGGTAAACAGAATGTGAACATTTGTCTTCAGGGAGTGTTCAGAGAGCAATTAATTAGAGCACCTTTTCTGAATGACCTTATTAATTAAAGTAAGGTCATAGACCTCCATAGGAAATTATATTACCTGATGTATTAACTAGACCCGGGACTCTGTTAAGGGTGGATGAAGAGGCAACTTGAGTGTGGCCAGATGATCAAGCACTGGCTGGCTTTCACAGGGCCATGAGTTTGAGCCCCAGGTATGGGGATGTGTTTGTGGGAAACTGAAGTCACCTCAGAATTTATGGATTTGATCTCTTATATGGAGCCATGCTAAACCAATGAGCAAACTCGATAAAAATACTTCCAGATCTTTCTTAGTATGTGTTAGCTAATCTAGTCCACAGGTAGACCTCACTTGTCTCTGAAAACCACTGTAGATGGACCAGCCTTTAGGGCAGCTGCTTCATGGAGATCAGTCTACATTTGCGTCTTTGTTTGTTTGTGAAGAGCTTGCTGCATTATCAAGCTGACCTCAAAAATCCATTCCTCGGAGTTCTGTTTTGTTGTGTAGTATCCCTTGAATGTCTCTTGGAAACTTCAGCCATCTGTTTGGCTCTCTCCAGTTGTTTCATTCTTTGTCTTTTACTGGGCATGAATGTGATTATGACCAAACCAGCATTAATTCTTTTACTCAGTAAATACTAATGATAGGTACTGTTGAATCTTTGGGATATTGAGATGAATAAGGCACTTTCTGTTTTTATTTTTTTTTAAACTTTTGAATAAAGTCACATTTTTTTTTTTTTTTTTTATCGATATATCCCCTTGTTCAAACTCCATACCCCATCCCAACCCATCCCGGTCACTCTTCTCCCCTTCACCTCACTTCCTCCCCAGAAAGGGCAGGAGGTCCCAAGGTGGCTTAGTTCAGCATCCAGACCACGAAAGTCCAATTTCTTCATCCCAATGTCAAGACTGGGTCAGGTGTTCCTCTGGAGAGAGTGGGCTCCAAGGTGCCGGTCCAAGATGCTTCAGATCCCAAGCTGTTCAGTGGTTGTGGTTTCCAGCTTGGGTGTGCTTTGCTGTTTGTTTAAAGTCCACTAATGAGTGAGTACATCCCCTGCTTATCTTTCAAGGTTTGTGATACCTCGCTGAGGAGTATATTCTCCAAATCCACCCATTTGCCTACGAAATTTAGCATATCGTTTTTTCTTACTACTGGGTAGTACTCCATTGTGTAGATGTACCACAGTTTGTTAATCCATTCTTCAGTTGAGGGGCACCTAGGTTGCTTCTAGGTTCTTGCTATTATGAATAATGCTGCTATGAACATAGTTGAGATAATACTTTTGGGGTGTGAATGTGCATCTTTATGGTACATGCCCAATAGTGGTATTGCTGTATCCTTGGAGAGATTGATTCCTAGTTTTCTGAGAAACCTTCTTACTGCATTCCAGAGTGGCTTACAAGCTTACACTCCCACCAACAATGGAGGAGTGTTGCCCTTGCTCTGCAACCTCTCCAGCATAGGCTGTCATCTGTGTCTTTTATCTTAGCCAATCTGACAGGTGTAAGGTGGTATCTCAAAGTTGTTTTGATTTGCGTTTCTGTGATGGCTAAAGATGTTGAGTACTTTTTCAAGTGCCTTTCAGCATTTGTAATTCTTCTGTTGAGAATTTTAGTTCCCTTTTTAGTTCTGAACCCTATTTTTAATTGGGTTATTTAAGGCTTTGGGCACTAGGTTCTCTATATATTTTAGAGATCAGTCCTCTATCACTTGTATTGTTGGTGAAAATCTTTTTCCATTCTGTAAGTTGTCATTTTGTCTTATTGACTGTGTCCTTGGCTTTAGCAGAAGCTTCTCAGTTTCAGGATGTCCCACTTATTAATTGTTGTTCTTAGTGCCTGTGATACTGGTGTTATATTTATGAAGTGGTCACCAGTCCAATGCGTTGGAGGGTATTTCCCACTTTCTTTTCTATCAAGTTCAGTGTGACTGGGTTCATGTTGAGATCTTTGATCCACTTGGATTTGAGTTTTGTGCAGGATGATAGGTTTGGATCTATTTGCATTTTTCTACATACTACCATCCAGTTATGCTAAATCCATTTGTTAAAGATACTATCTTCTTTCAATTGAATACTTTTAGCCTTTTTGTTAAAAGTCATGTGTTCATAGTTGTATGGGTTAATGTGTGGATCTTCAATCCAATTCCATTGATCTGCAAGTCTGTTTTGATGTCCGTACCTGGCTATTTCTATTACTGTAGCTCTATAGTGTAACTTGAAGTTGGGGATGGTGATGCCTCCTGAGGTTCTTTTGTTAAGCAAAATTGTTTTAGCGATCCTGACTTATCTGTTATTCCAAATGAACTTGAGTATTGTTCTTTCAAGGTCTGTAAAAAATTGTGTTGGGATTTTGATAGGAATTGCATTGAATCTGTAGATTTCTTTTGGTAGGTAGGATTGCCATTTTTACTATGTTGATCCTACCTATTTAGGAGCATGGGAGATCCTTCCATTTTCTGATATCCTCTTTAAGTTTCTTTCTTCAGTGATTTAAAGTTTTTGTAAAGAGATCTGTTACTTCTTTGGTCATAGTAACTCCAAGGTATTTAATGCTATTTGCAGCTATTATAAAGGGTAGTGTTTCCCTTATTTCTTTTTCAGCCCTTTTATCTTTAGTGTATAGGAGGGCTATTGTTTTCTTTGAGTTAATCTTGTATCCTGCTGCATTGCTGAAGGTGTTTATCAGCTGTAGAAGTTCCCTGGCACAATATTGTGGGTCACTTATGTATATAATCATATCATTTGCAAATAGAGATAGTTTTGCTTATTCTTTTTCAATTCATATTCCCTTAGTCTCCTTTTGTTCTCTTATTGCTTTAGCTAAAACTTCGAGAACTATGTTGAATAGATAAAGGGAGAGAGGACATCCTCTCTAGTTCCTGATTTTAGTGGGATTGCTTTGAGTATTTGTTTATTTAGTTTGATGTTAGCCATCAGTTTTTTGTAAATCACCTTTACTATATTTAGATATTTTCCCTGTATTTCTGATCTCTCCTGGACTTTTATCATAAAGGAGTTTTGAATTTTGTCAAAGGCTTTTTCAGTGTCTAAGGATATGATCATGTGGTTTTTTTTTTCTTTCAGTTTGTCCATATAATGGATGACATTTACAGCTTTTTGTATGTTGAACTATCCCTGCATTTCTGGGATCAAGCCTACTTGATGTTAGTGGATGATATTTTTTTGTATGTTGTTGTATTCTGTTTGTGAGAATTTTTGTTGAGAATTTTCACATCAATATTCAAGAGAGAAATTGGTCTGTAATTCTCTTTCTTTGTTGTGGCTTTGAGTGACTTGGGTATTAGGGTTATTATGGCCTTATAAAAAGAGTTTGGCAATATTCCTTCAGTTTCTACTCTATGGAACAGTTTGAGGAGTATTGGTTTTAGTTCTGTGAATGTCTGGTAGAATTCTGCACTGAAACCATCTGGACCTGGGCTTTTTTTTTTTTTTTTTTTTTACTAGGGAGGCTTTTAATGACAGCTTCAATTTTCTTTGGAGTTATAAGTCTGTTTTGTTCTTTAATCTGATCTTGATTTAATTTTTGTAAGTGGTACCTTTCCAGAAAGCTGTCCATTTCTTCTAGGTTTTCCATTTTTGTAGAGTATAGATTTTCAAAGTATGACCTGATAATTCTGTGGATTTCCTGGAGGTCTGCTGTTATGTCCCCCTCTTCATTTCTGATTTTGTTGATTTGGATACACTCTCTCTGTCTTTTGTTAGTTTGGATAAGGGTTTGTCTATCTTGTTGACCTTCTCAAAGAACCAGCCTTTTGATTCATTGATTCTTTGATGTGTTCTCCTTGTTTCTATTGTACTGATTTCAGCCCTAAGTTTGATTGTTTCCTGCCTGATCTTGTTATGTACTGAGTGTATAATCTTACATATACATGTACTGTTGTGCATGTTTTGATTATTTATATATTTTGTATTTCCTATGTGCGTTCTTTATTCCTTGTAAATTGAGTGTACCAATACATTATTTTTACATACCAGACAATATTTTTCATTTGCTATTTACATTTACTTTTTAAAAAAGCAACACTTTTAGATCCTCTTTTTTGTTGTTGTTTTTTTTAATGTATTTAAAAAGGTTCTTTTTTCATATATACCACTGCTCCCCCTCCCTCCCTTCTCCCAGCCCCTCCAAATCCTCCCTCAGCCTTCCCCTACCTCATCCCCTCATCCATTCCCCAAGGAGGACATGGAGTCCCAAAGTGGGCCAGTTCATTCTTGCATATCTAGTTGAGATAGGTACGAGTCCCTCAACCCAGTATTAAGGCTGGGTTAGGTGTTCCTCTAAGGAAAATGGGCCCCGTGATGTCAGTTCATTCACCAGAAACATAGTCTATTCCTACTGCAAGAGGCTCCACAAACTGCCCATGCCATTTGTTAGTCATCTACCTTTGGAGAGTTTAGTTCTTTTCCCTGAAGTTTCCTCAGTGATTGTTTCTGAGTCAGTGAGCTCCCAATAGCTCTGGTCAGCCATCTCTGTGGGTCTCCTCCTCATGATCCTTTTGCTCATATACTCTCTCTTCAGCTTAGGATCTCGACCTGGTGCTAAGCAATGGATCTCTGCTTCCACCTTTGTCCATTGGTGGATGAAGGTTCTGTAATGACAATTAAGGTGGTCATGCATTTGATTATAAGGGAAATCCTGTTTAGGCACCCTCTCTACTATTGCTTGGATTCCTAGCCAGGGACATCCTGTGGGTTCTTGGAGGTTTCCTTAGCATCCGGTTACTTTCTAACCCTACAGTGGCTCTCTCTATCAAGATAATCATTTCGTTTTTTTCTCCCCTTTTTGTTGCTTCTCTCACTTAACCGTCTCCTTCTGACTTAGTAAGTGTTCATGAATATGTATGTATATGTACATATACACATGATTTTAAAATTTATATTCATGTGTCTGTGTGCCTGTGCATATCTGTATATGTGCTTGGCATGGAGCTTGTGTGGAATTTGCGGATAAGATGAGGAGTTGCTTCTCTCCTACTGTGTGCTCACTGAGAGGTCATTAATGTTGCTGGCAGGCACTTTTTCCTTGAGTCATTTCTCTGGCCCATGTAATGGTTTTCTGAAGTGATGTCACTCAGTAGCCAGGTGGACCTCTCACATTCACAATGTGGCCCAGACTGGTCTGGTACTCATGTCAAAGCCTCCTGTCTCTTGAGCCCTGGGTGCTGGGAGTCCTATAGGCAGATCTGGCTGTTATTTCTTTTTCATTTGCAGTACAATTGTTATTCATAAGGAAGTATGTGATTTTTTTTGGTATGTAACAGTTGTGCCTTACCACTGGGGGATGCATTTCCAGAACTTTAATGGACAACTGACAGTGGTTACTACCAAGCTACATTTATTGCATTTTTACTTTACATATACACCTAAGGTGGTTTAACTCAGAAATTATGTATGGTTAAGTGGAAGAAATAACTAATGGTGAAATAATTATAACAATATAAGAAAAGTTATGTGACTAGTGTCTCAAAAATACCTTACACTGTCTTCTTTCTCTTGGGATGCCATGAGATGGTACCAGTGTTTGCCATGAGCTACTGTGGAGGATAAGCTGGCGTCATAGTGAGGCCTGACATTACTAAGAGTTTAAGCAGTCAGTCTGATAATCAATAAGACTACTAAGTCACCCATGAGAGGTTACCATGAACAGCCCAGATATGCTACTTAGAGGAACAGTTCAGATCTGGGTAGGGCAGGATGGCATGCAACTAGAGAGTACTATCTATTAGGGCATACAGTTTAAAGACATATGGCTGGTTTATTCATAGGACTTTCTATTTATTATTTGGCTCTGGGTAACTGTAAGTATGAGGGTGTGGTGGGGTATAATGGAAGCTACTTTGAGATTTACTTTAAAATTGTGTTCTAATAGTACATAGGAAATTTAATCAGTTACTGCAAAAAAGAAAAATCTTTCTTCTTTTTCTTCCCTCCCTCCTTTCCTCTTTCCCTTCCATTTGGTTATTTGGAGTTTCTTGTAGTAGCCCAGGCTGGCTGTGAGTTTACTATGTGGCTAAGGATTTGAACTCTGATTCTCCTGCTGATACCTCCTGACTACTAAGACTATAGGCACGTTGTAATCTGAGTGGGAGACAGTACCTGGGAGATGGAAGCTAGGCAGGCCCCATCCCCACATAGGCAGGCATGCCATGGAGGCAGGTGGTGGTTCGTGTGGTGTGGGTACTTTGGAAGGAGATACTTAGAGGCTGCACTTACGTAGAGAAGCTTTATTAGAGTGAGGGGAAGGCGGAAGAGAGAAGGGAGAGGAAAGAGGGAGAAAGACAGAGAGGGGAGGAAGGAAAGGTCAGAGATACTGGAAGCCTCTTCTTGCAGGAAGAACCAGTGAAGGGGAGGAGCCTTTTTTCTAAAGGGAGCTTGATATCAGGATGTTGGGCGGGTCAGGTTATTGCTTATTTGCCGGGAATCAGGATGTGGGTCAGAATCTTAACATATGTGCTCTGGAAAGAATTCTTAAAATTATAATTATGTGTTCATGTAATTTGCTTTACATGAGAATATGCATATGTGAGTGCAGGCACCATCAGAAGCCAGAAGTGGGCTCAGATCTCTGGGAACTGGAGTTACTAGTAGTTGAGAACAGCCTGATGGGACTTCTGGGAACTGAGTTCAAGTCTTCTGCGAGAGCAGCAAGTATTCTTAGCCTCTGAGCCATAATTCAAGAAGCCTTTTTTGCTGCTGTTATTTTGTGTTTTTTAAAAATTGCTTCTTTTATTTTTGAGATAAGGTTGCTGATCTTGAACTTGTGACACTCTTGTCCCAGCCTCTCACATGCCAGGATGGCTGGGATATTCCAGTGTACCTGCTAAGAAGTCATCTTTATTTACATACTGGATTTTAAGTATGAAATATTGACTTCTCAATTTATTTTTTCCTGTTTATTTAAAATATTTTTTATTTATTTTTGGCTATCCAACTCTATACTAGCAGCAGATTATTAAAATTGTAATTTTATCATGAATTTTAATAAAAAATTAAACTGGATTTATTATAACTCATTTTCAAAGTTTTTCTTAATATTTTAATTTATATTTCATTTTCATATATATATATTGACATAGGTTATTATGTGGCATGGACTGGCCTTGAACTCATAACTAGCTGAGCATGACCTCGAATTCCTCCTGACTATTGTTTTTCTATGCTAGCTCTACTGCTGGGTTTCCAGGTGGGTGCCACCATGCCCAGCTTGGATTAACTTTCAAAACATCTACAACTTCCAGGAAAATAAATGATTGGCATTTTGTTGGGAAATACAAGATAGAGATAGAAGGCATAGCTTGATAAGGTTATTTATTTACTTTTAGATAGATTAATGTACCGAATTATTTTCAGGATGATCATTATGTTTAGGTGCTGGGTATTCTACTTGGAAATGGAAGCCCCTTTGGAGCATCTGAAAATCTGTTTAATTGTACAAGGATTAAAACTTGATTTTTGTCACAGTCACATTTTAGAACTCTTGTTCCAGATATGAAGAATGATTAAAAGGAAGAAGAAAAAAGAGGCTGAGTAGATTTGAAAGGACAAATCTTCTGTGGACTGAGGAAGGATCATTAGTCTATCAGAAGTGGAATTGATTAGATATTGGGATGAGTTGGACTCCGGAAGATGATATAGTCAGGAAGTCATTGGATGACTGTGGCTTGGAGCTTAGTCGGCTGCTTGAGACATAGTACAAAGCTAAGAACTGAAATATCTGAGGAGGCAGCAGATTCCCAAAGGAGGAGTTGGGTTTGGTTCTAAATTAGCCTGCCAGTGGCTGTCCAGATAGATGTGTTAAAGCAGATAATGAGATTGGGGGGGGGGGGTTGGCCCTTGGGAGAGTCCATCGCTGTAGAACTTGTAGCAGAGGATGTGAACATCCACATCAGGGGAAAAGCTGGTTGAGAAGACAGAAAGAGGTAGATCCCCAGCTCACTGATCTCCCACTGGAGGAAGGCAGAAGAGGAGGGCATGGGCTCAAAGGCAGCTGAGACAGTTAGATGAACACTGGAGATAGCTGGTTGAATTAACAAGAAAATTATGTAGAAATCTTTACACTGAGGGCAGCTCAAATCTATGGGATAGATATAAATATTTAGACAACAATGTTACAACATAACGATCTACCAAGACACTATAAGCCCCTTTTAGGCCTTTTATCAGGTTAACAATACAAGAATTTTGATCTTTCTTTTGGAGCAAATTCCAATTACCCCTCCCCCCCCAAAAGCAATTGGTTATCTTTGGGACAGTCATGTCACTGTTTTAACAATGGCATATGTTGCTTGGCATGTAGATATTAGTCTGGTGTTGGATAAAGCCTTCATGATTTTTGTCTCCCAACAGCCAACAAGGCTACCCTTCCTGCTCTATGAAAGCAGTTGTCGGGGAAGTTTTCAAATCAGTTTGAGATTGATTTCTTGTGTCTTGGCAACTAGTGTGTGTGTATTGTCTTCAAGGAGTAGAGTCTTCCCGTGTAGTTAATGGTGGGCAACCAAAAAAAGTGGCAATAGATTAGGCATCTCAACAAAAAGAAAGAAACACATTGGCAGTTACCCGATGTCATAAATCAAGTGGATCTAACAGACATCTACAGAGTATTCTACCCAAATACCAAAGAATACAGATTCTTGTCAACTGCTCAAGGAACTTCCTCTAAATCTGGTCACTTATTAGGATACAAACCAAGTCTCAACAGATGTAGAAAAACTGAAACCAACAAACATTCAGTCTACTCTGATTACAGTGAAATAAAGTTATAAAGCCTCAGACATAGCAATTATGGGAAGTATAAATTCAGAGACTAAATAGCACATTATCCAGTGATAATGACTCATTGTAGAAATCAAGAAAGAAATAAAATTACTACAACTAAGAAAACCCAGCTTACCAGGTTCTTTACGGGTTGGCTTTCTGTGGTGCTGGGGGCACAGTGCTAGCAAGTATTCTGCCACTGAACCATTCCCAGCTTTTGACATTTTGAGATAGGGTCTCTCTCCCTATGCCACTCCACTGAGCTTGAGATCCTTTATGACAGTCCTCAAATGAAACATGAATTCCAGTTGATGTTTAATGAAAACTTAGAGTCAGATATTGGGACAAAGCTGGAATATCAGAGAGAGGAAATAGACCACAGTCAACTCTCACCCAGCCAACTTCTCAGGGTAAAAATCTGTCTTCCAGAGTCTTCAGCCTGACTTGTCACTTCTACAGAATACCTTAATGTCTTTCTGTGCCTGCCTTCAATAGCTTCTTCTCCCAGTTGTTTCATTTCAGAGTTCAACTCTACTTCATAATCCCAGAGTTTGGATTAAAGGTGTGAGCTACTACTATTTGGTAGTTAGGCCTTGAACTCACAAAAACACAGAAAGATCTCTGTCTGTGGAGTTATGGGATTAGAGGCGTAGGTCACCACTCCTACTCTTTTCCTGTGCTGGGATTAAAGGCATGAGTCACCACTCTGACTCCTGGCTTGACTGTGGGTGGATCTGTTCTCTGATATTCCAGACTGATTTTATTAAATATAAAATATATCACCACACTCCGACCTCTGCCTCCATGACTGAGGAAGTACAAGTTTACACCCTCAGACTTGGTTGAATCTGTCTTTTGATTGGAGTGATGTGGGAAGAATGATACTGAACGAAACCAGTGAAGTAGAAGTAAGGTTTTCAACAGCTATTCTTTTGTTATTTCTCTTATGAAAGAAACTGAAAAGGAACAATGAATTCCACTGTTTTGGTCTCCCTTTATGTTGATTTTATTTGTTTATTTTTTTTTAGGTGGCTATTTGAATGCCAGCATGTATGTATGTGCACTGCATGCAAGCCTATTAGCCCTAGTGGACAGAAAAAGGAGTCAGAATCACTTAGTCTGAAGTTAATGGTGTTTGAAGACTGCCTGATGTGGAGCTGAGAACTAAATCTAGGCCCAAGTGTTCTTAACCACTAAGCCTTCTCTCCAGCCCCTAAATCTGGATTTTTAAATAGGAAAATCCTTATTCACCTTTATTGCCTAATACATTGTGATTAATTGTGAGATTGAACTGATAAGTAATTCATAATGTAGCATGTGTCGTGACTTGTAGCACTTTGCAGTCTGTGGGAGTCAACTAATTATGTAGTTATTACATAATTGTGATAAGGCCATAGGAAAATTTAGATGGTAAAATAGCATTTATAACAGAGGGTTGAGGGAACCATCAAGGACACCTTCTTTGCGTAGTGGCTTTGACCTGAACTGTATGCTCCAGGCAGAGAGGAAAGCCTGGAAGTCAGACACGTTTGCAAATCATTAAACCAATGAGGTGTGAGGTGAGATAAAAAGAAAGAGCAGAGATAAAATCTAGCTTCCTTGCAGGTCATTTAGAGGGTTTGGGGTTGTGTTCTCAGAGTGAAGGGAAACTATTGTTAATATTTTAAACAGAGGAGTAATCAGATTCCATAATTAGGATGTAAAGCATCTGTGAGTGTGGAGGGAGGGAGAGAGAGATAGAGAGAGAGAAAGTGAGATTGATTTACCCTGACATTTTCAATCCCACCTTAGTTGGGATGACTGTGAGTGTGTGTAGGGGAAGAGGTCAGAGGACATTGTAGAGTTGGTTCACTCTCTGCCTTTCCAAGAGTTCTGGGATCAACCTCAACTAATCTGGTCCCTGCCCCTAATGCCTTTGCTTGATAAGTCATCTTACTGACCCTGGTTTGAATGTATTTATTTGTTTTTAATTTTTTACTGTATTGAGAATCAGACCTTGTTGGGATAAGCACCTAGGCAGATGTTCTACTAATGTGTGCCTTCCTGTCCTGACCAGGTTGGCTTAGAGTTCCTGGGCTCCAGGGATCATCCAGTCGTAGTTTCAGTATTAGATGGAACTCTAGCTGTGCACCTGTGCTTTGGCTGCATCATTTCTAAGTGAATGAGAAAGAGCAGCAGCAGTTAGGATGAGTGTGGGAGGGACTTGAGGCTACCTGCCCTTTCAACTACAAAAGATGCTGAGGCAAGAGAACAAAAGTGTTCCACAGAAAACAACTCTCATTTCAGAGGGACAGCATTTATTTTTATTATGTTTATTCTGGAACAAAATATGGGTTAAGACGGCCTGGGAACATCAGTCAGTTCATCCCAAATAACATACTCCATTGTGTTAAGAGTGTCCTGGAGATTTTATAGTTACAGAACAAAAGAATGTCCTAAGTCATGTTTCAGAGATATTGGTGGGAATGACAAAAAGGTGAGTCACCTCAAAGAGGAGAAATCTCTGCTGTTGGTTTCAGGTGTCAGCTGATTACATTATTACCTTGGCCTGTTACAATCATACTTTCAGGGGTTCAAGTGATATGTCACAGGCTAGTAGGTCAGGAGCAGGCAGAAACTAAGATAGCCAAAGCTCACTTGGTTCCAAATTTGTAACTTTCCAACCCTCAGATCACTTACCCTTGTGGAATCATTAACATAGGCGTGCCTTTTTCCGTGGCAACTTCAATTCACACAAGTTCAAGGCTAGCCTAGTCACTATAGAATGAAAGCTACCCTCTAATTTTTCACCCTGCCCCCATCTCAGCCTCCTGAGTGCTGGGATAATAGGTACAAGGTATCACATCAGTCATTTCTGACATTTCTTATTCTTGTCTTATCTCTGTGTCTACCCATGGTAAAGAAACTAGCTTGCCATTTGGCAGCCAAAACAACTTGTGTTCCCAATGCTTGTAAGGTGAAACATATTAATATTATTTTCTCCCTGGAGTACATTCGACTATATGCAAGAAATAATTCAGTTAAGAGCCTACTCTTTGGTGATCTGCATTTTAACTGATATATACCCTGTCCATCTTCTAATTTTCTGTTTTGATTTGCTAACCACTGTCTGGGTAAATGTGGCAGACTGGATTTTGGGGGCCTGAGCTACCATGTTTTACAGAGATTCTCACCCTTTTGTTGAACATTTCTCTAACAAGTAAGCAATAATTAGATTAGATTTTTATATAATGATGCTTTCCATCTTCTGGAATTATCTAATGTCTCTTTGTTCAATTAGTTACTTTCCATTAATTGGAGTATTAGGGTTTTCTCACTAAATACTTAGTTTTGTTTTGTATTGAGACAGAATCTTGTTTTGTGGACTGGCTGGCCACGGATTTACAATGCATCAGCCTCTTCCCTTGTTTCCCAAGTGCTGATATTAAAGGCCTGTGCCATCCTGCTTGGCTAAGTGTTTTATCATAGCCGTGCCATCAACCGTTGCTGATCGCCTATACTAGGAGGCTGTAGTTCTCATCCTGAAAGAGGAGACCAGGATGGTGAAGCAGATAGCGATGAAACCAAGGCGAGAGAAGTGGGATAGTCAGGCCTCCATCCTCCAGATACCCATGGCCATAACTTTCAGGAACTACTTCCAAGAAATGATCACAAGAAGATACAAGTTGCTGAAATGAAGGAGACAGTTCTTAATGAAAGGAGGTGTTTCATGAGGTGTGTACTGCCTGGAATCTACCATTTGCCAAGACCAGTGGCTCTTCTCTCCATGAAATTACTAAGCTAATATTATAAGCAGAAGCACCATTTGATTCTTATGTTTCCCTTTCTCTTAATCTGGAGACCATCTCTGTCTTAAGATGAGCGCATTGGGGTAGACTTTCTACAACAGTACATCTTTCCTTTCTTACCTTTATGAGCATGCACTGTCAGTGCCGCTCCTATTTTTTCATCCTTTGTTCTGATGCATAACCATGGGTTAGTTATAAACCTGTAGCTTTTTGGGTACAGACTAGCTTTGCTTTCTTCATCTGTCCATTCGACAGCCTCTATCAGATGCTTCTATTCCATATACTCTTATAATTGCCAAGGAAGTTGGAATTTAAATCATACAAAAATCTGTGCGCTTGAAGTTGGCACTCAGAAATAGGATTAAAAGTGTCCAATATAACTAGACAAACTGCTCTACAATAAGGGGCTCCAGACAGCACTCAGCTGGTAGAGTATCTGTCTAGTATTTAGGAGGTCTGGATTCAAGTTCCAGAACTGGATAAAACCTGGTGTGGTGGCACACACCTGTGATCCCAGTACTCAGGAAGTGAAGGCAGTTGATCATAGTCCAAAGTCATCCTTGGCTGCATGGTGAGGTCTGTTATCATGGGTAACATGGGACCTATCTCAGGACAAGAAATTCTTGTTGTCCCAAATGTAGATGATTCAATCCTCCTTTGTTCTTTGAAGTTAGTTTTAATAAGTAGCACTCATAGATATGAATTCCCTTGGTTTCTGCTTTCTTCTTTGCCAGATTCCATACCCATTAGAGAGAGGCACATATGTACTCTGGCTCTTAACTGATTCTTGACCAGCTGCTGCCACTTCATTCCTGGGCTGTGTTGTTGGCCGTGTTGTTCTGACCATAGTTACCCTGGCATTTCCTGAGGACTTGTGCTCAAGATGTCTATTCTCATGTTTGTTCACAGTTTATGACTTGGTGGGTTTCATCTTAGCCTGCAGGTTTCAGACCCACAGTAGCTATCAGATAAAGCAGTGTGCACATGATTAGGGACCTGAATGTCGTGAGGGATGATTAGGCCCAGGCTAAAGCCCTTTAGTCCCACTTCCCACCTTTACTGCTTTGTCACTTCCAGAACCATTTCCTTAGGGTGTCTTTGTGAGGATGAAGAGCAAGTTTTCGAGGTGGAAGTCATCAAACCTGTGCAGCCAGACCTGCTGAACATGTGACATGACTGCTGTGGTCAGAAGGAAATTTTAACTTTGAACTGGTTTTATTTAAACAATTTGAATTGTCGCCAGAGCCATTGGCTTTAGCTACAATGTAGTAGTTCCTAATTGTCAATAGTCCTATATGTAACATTAACAAGTGCATTTTGAACTCATCAATCAAATAGCCTTTGGCCTGAGATAGCATGGACTTTGAGGCCTGGAGTTAGTTTAGGTTGGAACCCCATGAGTCTTCCAGATCTCCATCTTCAGTCCCTCTCCCTTTTCTTCACTTCTTTCTGTCTTCAAACATGTTTTTTTAAAAAAGATTTATATATTTTATGTTCATGAATGCTCTTTCTGAGAGCATATCTTTATTCCAGAAGAGGATATCAGATCCCACCATAGATCATTGTGCACCACCATGTGGGTTTGGGGTCCTCTGGAAAAGCAACCAGCACTCTTAACCACTGAGCCATCTTGCCCACCCATCCTGGTTTCTTTCTAATGTGAAGATCTATCGTTCCCTTCCACTGTAAACTTAGACATGAGATGACACATGTCATCTCTCATTTTTGGACCTACCCTTACAGAGTTTTGCTTGCTTATTATTATTATTGTTTTTTTTTTTTTGTGCAGTGACAAGACACATACCAGATTCAATGGAAAGAAGGACGCATTTATCATGGCTCCTAGTTTGAGGGTCCCGTCCGGTTTAGTGGGGACCACATGGTGGCATGAAAGGAGGCAGCTGGTCATGTTTCCTTCACTGTCAGGAAACAGTGAGATGAATGTGTGTGCTCACCTCACTGTCTCCTTCCATTCAGCCAGGACTCCAGCCCATGGAGTAGGGTATATTTTCCCATGGTAACCCAATCTGGAAAATCTCTCAGCCATGCCCTGAGTTTTATCACCTATGCGATTCTAGATTCTAAATTGATAGTTTTAACCATCACAGCTTGTTTTTAGTTGTAAGAATAAAATTTGCTTATTTAAAAGAAAGAAATGGTGGACTTTGGGCTCATAAGTGCCTCCCCCTTTGTTTAGGGTGCCTGTGTAGCAGTGCTTACACTGGTGGTAGACACGGAGGACTGGAGCTCATGTGGGTCATGTGTGTATAAGCTGAATCATGAGGAAAATGACACTGTCTAGCAGCAGGCATCCTAGGCTTTTGGCTTTTGCACGCTCTTACCCTTTTTAGTGATTACCCCTCAATTTTAAGTTTAAGGAAGAGCAATACAGAGAAAATGGGAGGAATGAAGACTAACTAACAGGAATGTGTGAAAAAGCCACAAGGAACCATTAATGTATAAGTTTACTTAAACAGACACATACTTAAATACGTGAACAGTACATATATTTGAGTTATGCCCTACAGGGTGATAATGCCTCTCCCCCAGGAGCCAGAGACTAACACAACCCCAGTGTCAGGCATAGGAAATGTTCCTACAAGTTGTGGGGTTGAAGGAGTCAGGAGATTCCCCAAACAATCATAGGCGTCTGCCATTGCCCAAGGTTGCCTACCAGAATCGGAAAGGGCGACTCTGTGATTGAAAACCACATACTTCAGACAACATCCTTGCATCAAGCAAACTAGAACTGACCTGGGCGTCTTCTGCCTGAGGGCTAACTCTCCTAGTATCCAAAGGTGCTGTGTTAAGCTGCCCAGGGAGAAAAGCAATCTGAAGTCCTACTCTGCTGTTAAATCTACAGACACACCATGAGCCAGCTCAGCAAGATACCTTCATTTGAGCAATAGCACTGGTAGCTATCTAATAGGCTTAAGGAACACTCAGTAGGAGGGAATTCAAGCCCAGTCATAGGCCCTGGAGGAGAATTTACTACTGTCCTTTCCTAAACCAATGTAATTTCCAACTGCGTTCTTATCCTCCTCCTTCTGCCCAGAGGTAAGTGCAGCCCCACCCTTCATCCAACCAGCTTTGTTTTCCAGCAGGTGGAGACAATCACAAAGGTCACTAGTCAGATGTGTGTGTGTGTGTGTGTGGGGTAACAAGGGACGACGACACTCTCAGCCACAATTGATAGGTGTGAAGTTTTATTTTTTTGAGAAATGATCTCGCTTATTGTAGACTAGTTTTGAGATCCTATGCAGTTGAGGGTTGAAGAGGCCCTTGAACTTCTGACCTTCTATTTCCTGTGAGTGCTGAGCTTCTAGGCCTGATCCTCTAGACCCAGTTTGAACAGTGGAGATGGGCACAAGCTACTTAATACATCACGTCCCCAGCCCTCTGCCCCATCCCACTCCTTCCCCCCCTCTCTCCTCCTCCCATTCCTTTCCTTCCCCCTCCTCTTGCCCTTTGCCCTTCCTCCACTTCCTGTGTCCTCTCCACCATCTTGTGGTTGTTTTGAGATAGGATTGTATGAACTTTTTCCTCTTTCTTCCCCTACCTTCCCTACACTAGGTCTGTTTTTACACAGAATTAGATCAAAACCAGGACTTTATGTACACTAGGCAAGTACTCAGTCCCGACTTGAAAGCCTGAGGCAAAAGGATCAGCAGGAGCTGGAAACCAGCTGGTCAACACACACACACACACACACACACACACACACACACACACACACACACACACTTTCGAACACTCTTGTATGGGCACATATACATAAATGCAAGCATGCACACATTCACACCTAGACTGTCAAAGAAAATTTCAGTGAGTACTTGGAGGGAAAATTGTATATTGGAATAATTATGTTATAACCAGATCACTTCTGGGAATTTTATGATGAGAATTGAAAATGTATTTGAAAAGAGTCAGAAGATACTAATTTTAAGTATTTGTGGGAGAACAATGGATATTCTGGAGGACCTAGTATATATGTGAGTGGAGAAAAGCTGATCATCACCACCAGCTTCAAAATAAAAGTGGTTCCTTATCAAATTTTCATCCTGTGGTTAATGTCCCTATGTTTGTCGAAGAAACCATGGTATTAGCATTCATGAAAGATCCTGGAGCACTGCAGCCCAACATGATCAGTGCCTATAATTAAGACTGGTAGAATCCAAAGAGGTGGATAGCACAGGCCCCAACCCCCCATTGGAGGATCAGGGACTGTTTCTTGCTCTTTCTCCTTTAGGAGGGAGGGTGTTTCCCCAGAGCCTTTTTAGCATTCTTCTTGAAGTACTGCTTATTCAGAAAAAGTGCTCAGCTCCCACCTCTGAAAGGTTTGGTTGATAAGAGAATTCCTGTAAAACAAGGGTGAAGTGGTGCTCGCTCTTTGGAACTGTGGGGCAAGGGTAAGCTCCGGAACAAAGTCACGTGACCTCAGCAAGGGGTAGGTAGTTTGGAGATGGAGCTCTGATGGGTTTGTGACTGGGCTAAACCAAAGGAATATTTGTATTTATCATGGAAATTGTGGAACTCTCCTTAAGGCAATTGCTTTTTATTTGTTATTTCTTGAGATGGACCCTGCTTCCTTTTCCTTGCAAGGGCTGGGGTATCATTCAGATTTCAGAAATATTCCTGACACCTATTTTCTTAATTTGTTCATGTTGCTATAACAAGATACCCTAGAGCGGATAATTTATTTAAAAAAACAAACAAACAAACAAACAACAACAACAAAAAAAAAAACAGCGATCTGTTTCTCTCAGGGTGGGAACTTGTCTGCGCTTGCACTGTGGTGCCTGTTTCTGGGGTTTATCCTCACATGGTGGACCAATAAGACTGCAGTTCTTTCTTAAACCACCCCTGAAGCTGTTTTTGATTTTTTTTTTTTTTTTTCTGCAAAACAGGTTGGAACCTGGCACTTACGCATACTGGGTACATGTCTACAGCCTAACTATACTCCATCAATTTTTACTTACGTGTTTTTTAGTATCTTGTGAGATGATCTCCTTCAGCTGTCATGGCTAGCCACATATTTGTAATCCTTTGTCTCAGCCACCCTCTTGACTGGGATTGCAGCCGCCATGCCTACCTCCTTAGCCCGTTCATAATGAACTAATACCTGGTTTGAAGGCCTTCATCACCTGAGCACTTTCTAAAGGCCCCCTCTTAATGCAGCATCGTTGGCTACACATGAAATTTCAGCTGTGTGGAGATACATGCCTATAACCTCAGTATTCTCAAAGCTGAGGCAGGAGGATTAGCTTGAGTTTCAAGCCAGCCTGATACATAGTGAAACTTGTCTCAAAAAAAGAAAGAAACAAACAAAACAAAATGAAACCCCAAATGAGTTTCTGATGACATTTAGACATGGTGCATATATGACAAAAGCAGAAATGTTCTCACACTTGTGTAGAACTGGTAACAAAGTTGCACTTAATTTCAGGTCTTCATAATCTTCCTATATTATGTGTATGTCCCAATTAGGGATATGTTCTTTAACTTTTAAGATTTCATCTTTGCCCTGGGATGGTGATGTGTGGGGTTGCTAAGCAACACCAGTGGCCTGTAGCCGTTATCCATGGGGTCTCAGACATTACACATTCACTGTGATGGGTATGACAGTAAGGCTGGTTTTCTTTGAACTGACTTCGATACAGGGATTCAGGCTGAAGAATGTGATCTTTTTTTTTCCTTGTAAGCTGAGTTGTGTGTGTTTATTTTATTTTGTTTTGTTTTTTGAGATGGGATCTTCCTTTAGCGTTTGCTGTCTGGAACTCGTTGTACAGACCAGGCAGGCCCAGTTTACAGAAATTCACTGGCCTCTGCCCCTCTAGTTCTAGAATGAAAGGTGTGTACCACCACATCCAGCCCATATATGTTTATTAAATACACACCTAAGGGAGAATTAAAAAGAGGATGCTGTCCATAGAGTGGCTGCCGTTTCTAATGGTTAATGTGTAGGACATGTACATTTTCTCATGTTGACAGACTAATGAATGGTGAAAGCAAGTTATGTGATGCGATTGGTGCATGGGCAGTTAAGGAAACTGCAAGAGAATGTGTCTGAACTCTGATGGACAGTGAAGAATAAGCAGATAAGGGTAGGCCATTCTGTGCAAGGGAAGCAACAAAGAAAAACTCCAAGCAAACCAAAATCCTCCACAAAACCCAGGAGTAACAATAGCTACCTCCTGTACTGACAGATCTCAGACTTGATGGATGTGCAAGTCAAGTACAGGGGATATGGGTATCCAATGTGAGTAGGGATGTGCTCAGGTGTCAAACAAATTTCATTTGATTTCTTATCACATCTCTAAGAGGAACACAGAGTGGTATTCTCACTTTTATTTTTTCAGAATCAAGGCTCAGAGTAATTAACTTAAGGGATCATTTGCTATTAATGGTTGAAATAATCAGTTTCAAGTTGATCGTCTCCAGCATGGCCAGCAGAGAATACCACCCCCCTTTCATACCTTTCAAACACACCTGGAACTATTCGGAGTAAGTTTAAGCGAGACAAGTGCCTAGCCAGATTATGTTATACCTTTTTATATTAAAATAAGAAAGAAAAACAAAACGGAAAACATCACCTCTAGAAGGGCCCTGGCAATGGATTCAATATTGAAATGGTATCAGTAATACATTTTTATGTGCCGTCATTTTTTCCATGCTCCACCATCTTTGGCACATATGTGCTGGCTATTTGCCAAGTGGGGAGGAGGTGACCTCACAAGGAAGACAGTCTTGTCCAGAAGTTGTGTGAGGCAAAGTCCACTTTTGTTTATTTTACCTACCTTCCAGACCCGGGGAATTTTTTTCTTCAATCTTTTCCTTCATTTCCCACTCCCCGTTTCCTCCTTTTTCTCCTCTCCTTTTTGTACCATACTGTGTTACTCTTTAAGTATCACAAATTGTCCTCCGGCAACTAAAAGCCAGAAAAGATATACCAGGAAAATACAATCTTCATTAACTTAAAAAAAAATTACATGTGATGCGGTATAGCCTCATGTTGGTTTAACTGTATCCTGTAATTTGAAATGGGGTGAGATGCTTCTCTGGTTAAGTCATTCTTCTTGTGCTGCTTGCTATAAGAGTTTCAAGAATATATATTTCAAAAACATTGAAAAAGAATAATCCCAAACAAATGCAGCAAAAGCTCTGCATACTTGAAACATATTGTCTAAATTTATCTTAAATCTCTCTGCTCCAGAATGTTTCTGTATGCATGGATTAGGCCTGGCCGGTGGTATCTTCATCCATCTCTACCCTGGGTGGATTGTGCGGAGCAGAACAAAACAGAATGACTTACATATGGCCCCACTTTGTGGTAGTTTGTAGGGCCTCTGGGTTGGAACTATTTGATCAGAGACGCCAACCACCACAGAAATTTGGCTAATGTCAAATCCTAAATGTATCCATGAATACATATATTTGGTCAGAGCGAGTCTATGCCTGTTTGAACTAGCATTGTCCTTCCATGCATTGGCCAGTAGTTCTTGTTCCTAAAATATTGATGATACTAAAAACAAAAACAGAAGCCAGTCCTCCTACCTACCTGTGTGGATAATGATATTCTGGTTAGGCATTATGTTCCATGTGTTCAGGGCTGTGATTGAAAATGTTCCCCAATTAAAGCTTTGAGCTTATCCTTTGTCTTTCTAGAAATGGAGATGGATTGAAATACAAAGATTATCTTGAACAGAAACCTAAAATGTTTGAAGAGGAAGCTATGTGCATTATGTGTGTGCGCTATGCATTTCCTTTTTGCTTGATCTAAGTACTTAAAGGACAGGGACTAGTAGGTACCCGAGGTGGGTGACTATGACCTGGGCTGAAGGGCCTGCATCATTATGGGCAAGCACTCCTTCTTTTTATTCTTTCCCTGTTTCTTCTTTTTTCTTCTGTTTCTGCTCCCCCCACCCCGTGCCTACCCTTTTCCCTTCCCCCTCTGCTCTTCCTTTCTCTGTCTGTGAAACCACATGTTCCGAGTCTGTATCTGGCCTGCCTTCCCTCTTGGTTCCCTGTGAGTGTTAGCCGAATAAAAGCCAGATGGACCAGCAGTTCCCACTGTTATCTCCCAGCAGACTCTGGCAAGCCTCCCCCACCCCCCCAGGCATGACAGAAGTATTTGCCTTTATTTAGGGAGAATGTATTCCCCGCTGTACCTCTTCCCTCAGCTGCAGTATAAGCGGAAAGTTATTTATTCTCTCCTTGCCAAGCTTGGTTGAGGAGAGGTAAATGTGCAGCGGATTTATTGAAGGGACAGTTTGAAGCCTGCCTAACTTATTTTTCTAAAATAAGTGACTATGATGCTGGTTGTTAAGTGCTCTGAGAAGATACGTTTTGTTTCACAGTAAGGTAAAGCCAAGGGAATCGTGTATTCTGTCACTGCCATGCTATCCTTTCCTTGGTCATTAGGCAAAATATACATTAATGTTGATTTTCTTTTATCATCCCTAACATGGTACCAACATTAGTTCAACTTTTAAAATGTTCTATTATATTGCACCCCTACATCTTGTGAAAATGTTCCTTTTCTTTATATTTTATTTTTTCTTGGAGACAGGGTCTTATTAAGTAACCCTCAGGAGTTAGATGTCTTCGTGTAGACCAGGTGGGCTTCGGATTTAAAGCAATCCTTCTGCTGTCCTTGAACTTGTTCCTTCTCTTCTGTCCTTCCCTCTCAAGTGTAGGGATCACAAGCATGCACCATGAAATCTGCCAGTTGCTTTGAGGAAAGAAGAACTAGGTTTGGGATTTTAATAGTAGTAACTTGGGGGTTTGCAGTTTCATTTAACCTTAATTGACTTTAAAGATGTTTCTGTGTTTTAATTTTACGTGTTTGTGTGTGTACCTCATATGTGCCTAAGCCCTAGGGTGTCAGAAAAAGGTATTGATCCCTTGCAATTGGAGTTGTGAACTCAGGTGCTGAGAACTGAACCCAGTAAATCTTCTTAACTCATGAGCCATCTTTCCAGTTCTCTTAATATTTGAATTTAGGTAAAGTTGAGAATTACTTGTTATAAGTTTCATAATAGTTTAAAAGCCCTTCTCTGAAACATGTATAATTTTACTTTTTTTTATTTTTTTAAAAAGTAGAAGTGTAAAAATTTGTGTCTGAACTTGTAAAAATATCTCAAAAATGTTTTTGGAGTGTTGGTCCTATGTTTGTATAAAATTGGATGTAAAGAAACAAGAAACTATTTCATTTTTAACAAGAAATCTATTGCCTTGAAAATTATATTAGACTCAGAAGTAGATGGAAATGTCAAGGGAAGAATACACTTAGAAGCTGTGTCATCCATCACTAGGCGGGTGAGGCAGGAAAACTGATTTGAGGTCAGGCTGGCCTACATCCTGAGTTTCCAAATCAGCCTAGACTGCAGAGTGAAACCCTGTCTCAAAACACCAAGTTCACATGGCAGAAAAGAGAAGCATACTTAGAAAACAACATGGGCATATAAATGATCAACATTGGTTCATTGTTTGTCCGTGCCCCCCCCCCAGCTTTTATCAGTTTTTACTTTTGGATGTTCACATTCTAAGATTATTAATTGGAGTATTAGTCTCATGCTTGTAATAGGATGTTAGTCTCAGGCTTGTAAACAGGACAGGCCATAAATTCACACATTCTATATAAAGAATAACTTAACTTTACTGTAGACAGAGCGTTTATGTGTTCTTAACATAGGGCAAATAAAATTGAAGATCTGGGGAGCATAACTCGTTTCATTTAATCGACCAGAAAACTAATCGAGACGGGGTGGGAGGTGTTGCAGGAAGGCTGTGTGAAGTGCCTGCTTCTGCCAGGACCTCACTGCTTAGCAGACGCCCAGTTTCTGTTGTTTCTGAGCTGTCAAGAGGAGCTTGCCATCTTCCTTCCCTCTTCCTCTGTTTTCTACCCCTCACTAAGTTGGCTTCAGCTCTAAGTGAGGTTGTGCTGGTGCATATAACACTAGTGAGGCAGCATCTGCCTAAGCCAAAAATAACAATAGGGTATTATATAGCCTGGTTACAAATAGTCCTGCCATCTGTGCTACACCTTCTCAAGTGGGGCTGGGATAAAACTCTGCTTTCAAGTTCCATAGATAAGGGTATTTTACTGATCGAAAATGAATTTCTTGTGTTTATGTGCCTTTAAAAATGACAGACCCTACTTGAAAAACTGGGGTGTTTAAGGAGTGAAATAACATGTTCCTGGTGGCATTCCCAGATCGTACTGAGAAGCACTCCACAATGCCAGACTCACCTGTGGATGTGAAGACACAATCTAGGCTGACTCCTCCAGCGATGCCACCTCCCCCAACTTCTCAAGGCGCTCCAAGAACCAGCTCATTTACGCCAACAACATGTAAGTGCTTAGTTATGAATGTCAGTAAGTTTTCAGTTTTGAAGGTTAAATTAAAATTTTTCTACACATAAAAAACAATCAAGAAAAAACAAAATCCAGTACCAATGCTTTGTGCAGACTCAAGTGCAAAAACCCTGAAAGTCTGCCAGTAGGTAATGGTTATTGAACCCAAACAAAAATGTCATGCTTTAGGTATAATTGATACAACTGTGAATATTTGCCTGCTTTTATATTATTACCTTAACATTATAATCTGCTACGATTTGAGCAAATGAATAATATTACATTTATTCTCATGCTCTAGTTATGCCTGTGACTTTTAATTCATGTTAGTGTAGAGTTCTTTATTTTGGTTGTTCAGTTTCACTGAGAACATAAAAAGATGCTATAATTATTTCTAGTTACTTCTACCTTGCTTTCTTCTTTGTCAAATAGCTACAAATAATTTTTTAAAAAAAGCTTCACATTCTTAAGCTTGAAAGGCCATTGCTTGTTGCAACAGTTACCTATAGAAACTTTCTGAATTCAACAGCATGATTTTTGTCAAGAACCTGCCAGACTTTTCATCAAACCTTACCATTAGTGTTCAGTCCAGGGCTGGTCTTCTGAGTCAAGTTATTGGGATATCCTTCTTCCTGTAGCATGCCAGAAAAAGATAGAAAGTCCAGACCAACAACTAACTTGCCCATTCTAGCAGAGACACTTGGTAGGATGGCTTTATTCAGCCGCACATTTCTAGTTAAAATCATCACCAAAGCTTTGTGAAGCCATGAAATGTTTATCTGTTATAGATGATACTATTAATGGACCGTGTACCATGAAATATGAATGAAAAATATCTAAGAGACAAAAATAGATCCATGAGTCTCCAAAGATACATATCCTATTCATTCATGCAGGGAGGCCTTGCCTTTCAAAAGACCTTTCCAAATGTGTGTAGGGCAGAAGGCTATGTGACATACCATGTTGTAACCTGTCATCAAATGGTTTGTTATTCAAAGTTATGGTGACAGGCACGTGTCTCCTCTGACAAGGCCAGGTAAGCTAACATTGACAGGTTGCTTTGTTTCCCATTGAGTTAAAAAAACATTTAATTCTCTATTTTGCCTTTGTTTTTGAGGCAGGGTTTCACTGTGAGACCCATGCTGGCCTCAGAAATGTGATATATAGTCAAAGATAAAATTGAATTTCTTATCTTCTTGCCTAACCTCCCAAGTGCTGGGATGCCAGGCATATGTCACAGCATCCCTCCACTAATATGTTAGTTCTTACAGACCATCTTCTTGATGTTCAAATACATTTTCTCAGAAAGGAATTTAGTAAATTCCTACTAACCTGTGCTCTGGGTTAGACTGAATTGTCCCCTTTCACTTTCTTAAAATAACTCCTTAGTAAATCACAACCCATTTTATCTTTCTATCTTCCTATGCGAAATTTAAATTTCCCTCTAAATAAATGGTTAAGAAAAGAGGGAAAGAAAATAGCCTTCTAGTTGGGTGGGATAAGGTTAAAACTTGAAAGCCTTCTTCCTATAAACACAGCTGTCAGCCTTGTGTACAAAACATGATTAAAAATGCTCAGTGATAAATTTAATCCCCACCAAATGTACACTTTCTCTAGGGGAGCAGTTTTGGGAGAAACTGTCCTGATATATTGATGTAAAACTGTGACAAAAGGCTGACATGCAAAGCTGTTGGTGCTGTGTTTGAAGCATTTCAGGTGGTTGGCATATGTGCACATGGGAGGCAGGGCTAGCTTTCTGCAGCCGCAGGGCTCCACTTATTATCAGCTTCTGTGCAGCAGGCTGCCCCTCACTGTGAGGAGACTCTGAGTTGACTGAGTGCCTGAGTCCAGTGTTGCTGTGATGTCCAAGCATTTTGCCAAATGTTCCAATATTTTGAAATTACACAACCACTAGATTTCAGAGCAAGGTCTCTTAGCACCAGTTCCCTTATTACTAATTCTCTTGCTACGTTTATTTACTTTTTCCTTTTGGTTTTGTGCCCTTGACAGTAACGAATGGCACGAGCCATTCACCTACGGCCTTGAATGGCGCCCCCTCACCGCCTAATGGCTTTAGCAACGGGCCTTCCTCTTCCTCTTCCTCTTCTCTGGCTAATCAACAGCTGCCCCCAGCCTGTGGTGCTAGGCAACTCAGCAAGCTGAAACGATTTCTAACTACCCTGCAGCAGTTTGGCAATGACATTTCACCAGAGATTGGAGAAAGAGTTCGCACCCTCGTCCTAGGACTGGTGGTAAGCAAACAGGCAATGTGTTTTCTGCTATAAGAGGCAAAGTGTGGGTTGGGAATGGGGCAGGTAGGGCAAGAAAAGTAGATGCTTCAACCCCACAGCAATTTCTATATCTTCAGGTACTGTACAGTAAGTGTATTTCAGTTGTGCATTATGAATGGACTATACCATAGTCAACTTTACAAGTTGACTCATAACAATACAGGGCTACAAATGAATTGTTGGCTTGGCTGTAAGTGCATGTTTGTATGTGCATATATGTGTTTATATGCTGTCTATTACATGTGTGTATATATATGTTTTATATATATAAAAAATATATATGTTTATATAATATACACACATGTTTGAGTAGGATTCTTTTAATAAGCACAGTCTCCTGGCATTCTCCTGGCATAGTTAAGGGCTATCTGCAGTAATAAAAGTGATTTTTTTTATGTTAATGAATCACTTAATCTAATTGAATGCTTATTTTAATGTCCCTGCTTTAGGAATTTTCCTATTGGCTTAAATGAACAAGAATGTATAACAAGCAGTGCATTCTTGTTTCATGTAGTTTTGTTCTTAAAGCTAATAGCATTAAAGATTTTATTGTAAAATATACACAAAATTTACCTTAATTAACATTTTTATCTGTATAGTTTACTGGCACTACAAATACAGCCACTTTGTACAGTTGTTACCACTAGTGCACATCCAGACCCAGAGCTGCTGTGTATATGCAGAGAGAGAAAGAGAGAAAGAGACAGAGAGAGAAAAAGCGTGTGTGTGTGTGTGTGTGTGTGTGTGTGTGTGTGTGTGTGTGTGTGTGTAGGGATACTGGGGATTGAAACCAGGACCCCACACGTACTAAGCAAGTGTTCTTTTACTGACCTACATCTTCAGTTTTCTGGAGTTGTTTCATTTTCTCAGCTAAAATCTGTACCCATCAGACAGTATTTTTCTCCAACATGTAACCATCTAGTAACAACTAATAGAATTTATTCTATTTTACACGAGGGCCTCAAATTCTGCTCCTCCTAAGTTCTAGGATCACAGAACCTGTGGCCCTTTTAATTTTACTTTTTAAATCATGGTAAACTAATTTTTTACTATACGTAGAATTGTTTAAACTATTAGATTGGAAATGAGTTGTTTGTTCTGGCATATTCTACTGTAGACTGTATATAACCAAACTACAAGTGAGGACACATATAAAGGGTCTTTAGCCTCTTCAAGTCACTTTTATGATCATTATGATTTTTGACAAAAATGAGTGATTTCTGTTTGTATCAAGTCATGGGGAGTTTGACAAAATGAGGGATTTCTGTTTGTATCAAGTCATAGCCCTTCCGTACAGGCCTGAAGCGGAACTGAAGTCTGTCCCACAGGTCACTTATTTTCATTATGTGGAGTAACAATGGGCAAAGCACAGGCCTTGGATCACTGTTGCCTTTAAAGAAAGAAGAATATCAGGTTTAGCAGGCTGCCAGCTCCTCTGTCTCCAGGACAGAAGATGGCTTGAACAACTCGGAGTGTATTGCTGAACTAAGATCCTGGATCAGTTACCACTTTCTTTACATTTATTATTTCCTCCCTTTATCAGCTCCCTCCCTCTCTCTCTACCTTCCTCCTGCTCCTCCTATTTTGTGACATAAGGTCTTGCTCTTTAGCCTTGGTTGCTCCAGAGTTCAAAGGTTGGCCTTGAACTCACAGAGATCTACCGGCCTCTTCCTCCAACGTGCTGGGATTAGTAATGTGAGCAACATACTTGGCTCTTTATTTTTGTTTTTTCAATTTGTGTAATATATAAATAGGCCTTTCAGCATGTAATAAGCTAAGGGACCACAGAGTAAAACCATAGCAGTAACTATGTCAGATACGTGACAAACTTGTTATTAATTTGAAAGTAAGTTTTGAGCTGGATGTCGTGATATGGATCTGTGATCCTAGCATTCAGAAAGCTGGAAGAGAAGGGTTGACAGTTGGAAAGGTAATCTGGGCTATATATATATTAAAACCTGTCCCCCTGTTTTTCCCAAACATAATTTTAATACTTTTTAAAACTTAAAAAGTAGAAAATCTTGATAGGCTTAGATAGAGTTTTTTACTTATTAGGTGATAGATGTTTTGAGTGAAAACATTTTTTAATATTTTAGCTTACCTACCTAAACTCTTTATAAGAAGTAATGGATGGCTATTGTGTCCACATACAATAAGAAGTGACTTTTTTCCTTTCTTTTTCGCTTTTCTTTTTTTGACACAGGATCTCACTGTATAATCCTGGCTGTGTCCTGTAACTTGATATACAGGCCAGACTGGCCTTGAACTCAAAGGGATCTGGCTGTCTTTGCTCCCAAGAGTAGGGTTAAGGGCACACAACCCCACAAGTGGCTTAGAAGTAAAGTGCTTAGTAAAAAGACTTTTTTTTTAGCAAAGGTTTCAGGCTGTAGTCCAGACTGGCTGTGAGTTTACAATGTCTTTGGGTCTGAACTTGACCTCTTACTCTCTATGCTCCAGCTCCAGTGTTCTACAGTGGGGATCATCAGAGTACAGTGTCGGCCACCTTGTCCTTACTCAGGCCCTGGGACATTGGTTTTAAGTGTCTGACCTCAGGATATTTCATTTAATTTTGGGGAGACTAACCTTTAAAGGGGAGATTTTTATACATATTTTCCCACATGAAGATACTGAATTATATAGTTAGATACTAAAATAAATGAGTCAATCAGATCACCCAGGAGCTATGGATAGGCCTGTGGTGTGATCTTGGGCAATAAGTCATAGTAAGGTAAATGGTGATGTTATTTAGGTAGATTTAAACATGGTGCTAGACAGGGTTGTTAATCTGGTAACTAAAAAATTGGTACCTTGACCTGTATTCTTATAAATAAGTTGATTTATAGTTTCATGTGAATATGTTTTAAGATTGAGGGTATAAAAATTAGATCCCCCATATTTGTTATAAAAAGGAAAATGAGGTGTACAGAGAGTAGAGTAGGCAGTATTCTGATGTTATCTAGTCATAAAGACCTTTTAGCTTTATCAGTCATAATAACTCTACCCAAGGACTAAGGAAAATATCCAACACGTAGTTTGTTTATTGACTGCCTTTACTAAAAGCTGAATGTTTGTTAACTAGGTGATCTTGTGGACACATTATCCATTTCAGAACATAAATCCTAGGGTTCAGAGAGGTGTTTATTAATACTGGGTAGACTAGGCATGAATTTGTTCCATCTCTTTTGGGCCAAGGGATAAATGTTGTATCTAGTATAAATGAGGAATGTTTGCAGGATGGATGAAACACAGTGGCTTAGTATAGGTGCACATTTTCCTTAGCTGTAGTAGCATAGCATAGTCCTCTTCATGGCCACTTTCTTTCAACAAAGATATTTTTGTAGACAACGCAAGATGGAAAGCTCATGATAGACCACCATGATACCTGTGATGACTGAGAGAAGCTCCAACACTCACTTTGTGTTGTTTTTAAATACACCCAAGTCTATCTGTCTTACACAAAGGTTATATTGGAGCCGTGGTTCTCAGCCTATGGGTAGTGACCCCCTTTGGTAAGCCTCTATCTCTGAAACCATTAATACTCTTAACAGTAGTAGTAATTATAGTTATGAAGTAGCAACAACATAGTTTTATGACGTGAGGGGTCACCACGACATAAGGGCTTATATTAGTGGGTCTCAGCATTAGAATGGTTGAGAATCACTTCATTAGAGGGTTTTCATACTTAGAAGGATCTCAATATTTAAAGTGTTTTACTTTCAAGTGCATATTTTAGAGCTGGGGATATAGTAATCCATGGGACATGACCTTAACTTCAAGAACTCAGTAAGACTGTACATTGGAAATTTTATATTTTGTGTCTTTTATTATACTGTGATATACCAATATTAGTAACTGATTAGTTTCAGTGTTTTTGATATTTACTGAGAAAAATGTGTGTATAATTCATATTTTCTCCCCAGAACTCCACTTTGACAATTGAAGAATTTCATTCCAAACTGCAAGAAGCCACTAACTTCCCACTGAGACCCTTTGTCATTCCGTTTTTGAAGGTACTGCACAGCTCACTGATCTGGAAAGTATTTCAAACTGTATTGTTCTTAGGTCGTAACTCTATTTCTTTTTAGGAAGAGGTCAAAATATTTAAGGGACTTTCTGACTTCTTTTACTGGATAGAAACTGAGTAGATATGTACTCATAATTCTAAATTTACAAAGAAAGCCACTTAAATAAGATAGGATTATAAAGCTTGGCAAAGACTTTAGATATCTTGTTGATATTTTTTTTTGTAATCTGAGGTGAGTTATATTTTACATTTTGCTTATCCTAATAAGAGACAAATGAGGTGAAGGATTGGCTTTTCAGTAGTTTTCTTTTCTTTCTTTCTTTTTTTTTTTTTTTTTTTACTTTGCTGTTGTTGTTTTGTCTTGTAACTTTGTCTTTACAGCACCCAATGGGGGTTAGAAAGATCAGAGCCATCTCTTGATTTTGCCAGTGAAGAAATGG